>CAEMYA010000193.1:1560645-1582963 GCA_903131615.1 Diplodus sargus | reverse complement strand
TTGCAAATTAAACCATGATTGACTTCCAAACTAGATGGGATGTTATGAAATCCTGCTCATATGTTCACTTATTAAACTCATTTAAGTTGAGCATGGAAGAACTTTGTCACATCAATCTGGTGGATAGGACCAATCACAATAAGAAACCTACATTTTAATTATTGACAAAACATGCATAAAATGATTTCTAATCATTTGATATTAAAATTGTTGACCATACCCAAATGTTGTGCTACATACAATTCAGCTCTACATATTGTTGTGTACAACAGGAGCTACTCCAGGAGGAGACACGTCAAAAGCTGTCACAGAGCACACGTCTGCGGCAGCTGGAGGACGAACACAACGGCCTGAGAGAACAACTGGAGGAAGAAGAGGAAGCCAAGAGAAATGTAGAGAAGCAGCTTCAGATGGTGCAGGCTCAGGTAAGAGCAAATGCATTGTGTCAGTGTATGTCGTTTCACCTTTATAAAGCACATATCGATCTCACAGCCCTGAATGTTTGAATGACACCACCTCTTTCCTCACAGCTCACTGAGATGAAGAAGAAGGTTGAGCAGGATGCAGGTTGTCTGGAGACTGCTGAGGAGGGGAAGAAGAGGCTTCAGAGGGACCTGGAGGGAACAAACCAGCGACTGGAGGAGAAATGTGCTGCCTATGAGAAGTTGGACAAAACAAAGACTCGTCTGCAGCAAGAGTTGGACGACCTGCTGGTAGACCAGGACCACCTCCGACAGATTGTCTCCAACCTGGAGAAGAAGCAGAAGAAGTTTGACCAGGTGAGAGAATGTTTTTATAGCATGTATGAAATGGATATACTTCAGAGATGGAAGCTATTAATGCCTTTCTTTTTTTGAGTAAAAAAAAAGAAAAAAAAGAATTCTTTGTGATTGTCTTATGTGATTTGACACGGTCATCATGACTTTCTGTAGATGCTTGCTGAGGAGAAGAACATATCTGCCCGCTATGCAGAGGAGCGTGACCGAGCTGAAGCTGAGGCCCGTGAGAAGGAGACCCGGGCACTGGCTTTGACACGTGAGCTGGACTCTCTGATGGAAATCAAGGACGACTTGGACCGCAACAACAAACTGCTGCGGGCTGAAATGGAGGACCTGGTATCTTCCAAGGATGATGTTGGCAAGAGTGTAAGTCTGAAAAATGTGTCGTCAATGGTGTTGTTCTCACCCTATACATACCATCGTCCTCATCACACATCCTCTTCCTTGTTACCGCAGGTCCACGAGCTGGAGAAGGGCAAACGTGCGATGGAACAGCAGCTGGAGGAGATGAGGACTCAGCTGGAAGAGCTTGAGGACGAGCTGCAGGCCACAGAGGATGCCAAGCTGCGCCTGGAGGTCAACATGCAGGCCCTGAAGGCCCAGTATGAGAGAGACCTGGCAGGACGTGACGAGATGGGCGAGGAGAAGAAGAGGGCACTGGTCAAACAGGTAACAACAGGATATAGACTGAATTGTTCTTAAACATTAATGTTTTCTGCTGGCAAACTGGTCCTAAACTGGCAGTGAATCTGTATAGTGTCTTACTATCAGCTTACTATCCTACATCAGTGTTCTTGTTCTTGGTGACACAAGTCAGCTCCTGTTTGTCCACCTTGACAATTCACTGAAAATGAGCACTAAATATAATTGTATGGGCAGCTACCATATTCAGAGATGAATTAGGGAATTTGTTCCACAGTGGTTCTTTCTAATAGCTGAAACAAATGATGACTTTGATCAAATTAGACCACATTAAATAGAAATTAGATTATACAGAGATTTTTAAGGGTTGTGGTAAAATCAAATGTGCATCCGTCAGGTGCGAGAGATGGAGATGGAGCTGGAGGATGAGAGGAAGCAGCGTTCTGGAGCTGTGGCCGCACGCAAGAAGCTGGAGCTAGACCTGAAGGAGCTGGAGGCTGGTATCGACATGGCCAACAAAAACCGCGACGAGGCACTGAAACAGCTCAAGAAACTTCAAGTAAGTCGGTTGATGGGATATCTTCAATACAACAAAAATGCTGTTATATGTTTAAATACTAACCATGTGGTTTGTTCCCACAGGCCCAGATGAAGGAGATGTACCGGGAGCTGGAAGATACTCGCATGTCCAGAGAGGAGATCCTCGCTCAGAGCAAGGAGTCGGAGAAGAAGCTGAAAGCCATGGAGGCTGACATGCTCCAGATGCAGGAGGTCTGCAAGCTCACATCGTCAACATTCTATTCTACTCCCCTGCTTTTGTTTTACACTTAAACTTACTTCTCCCTTTATTCATCCCTGCCAGGAGTTGGCTGCTGCAGAACGAGTGAAGAGACAGGCACAGCTGGAGAGAGACGAACTGCAGGATGAGATGAACAACCAGGCCGCCAAGAAGTAAGACAGCTATGAAACCACAGCAAGATTTAACATATTTGTGTATCCTCCCTATTATCTCTCATCTCCTTCTTACCTGTCTTCATCTATCAGTGCTCAGATTGCAGAGGAGAGGAGACGGCTGGAGGCTCGTATTGCTCAGCTAGAGGAAGAGCTTGAGGAGGAACAGTGCAACACTGAGCTGACTAATGACAGGCTGAAGAAAGCAATGCTGCAGGTTTGTGAGCAACTGATCAAAATCTAATCAATATAGTTCACCCAATAGGTTAAATCCGGAAGAGAAAGTGATGACCCTTTTTGTTTTCTTTTTTTTTTCTCCCTAGACTGACCAGATGAACGTGGAGCTGACAGCTGAGCGCAGCACCTCTCAGCGCGTGGAAGGTGCTCGTGCCCAGCTGGAGCGTCAGAACAAGGAGCTGAAACTGAAGCTGCAGGAGCTGGAAGGAACAGTCAAGTCCAAGTACAAGGCCAATATGGCTGCCCTAGAGGCAAAGATCGCTCAGCTGGAGGAACAGCTGGACATGGAGACCAGGTGAAGGCCTTCTTTAAAACATTTCAGATGTATACGCCACGCGGAATCTGACCCTTTACTTTCCAGATTAACATTTTAGCCAGGAAACGTGTAATATACATTACACTGTAATATGTTGAGAGAATGCTACTTCCTTGTGAATGCATCAGTAATGATAACCTAGTATAACTGGCCCTGAAAGCAGGCATTCCACTGTCCAACAAGGGAAACTTAACTAGGCCATTTTTCTTCATTATGAATACATCATGACAAACTTTTGTCTTTGAGGTGAAACTAGCTGACAGTATTTGGCGCTGTGTTTTTTTGTCTGACTGATGTTGTGCTCTTGACTCAGGGAGAGGCAGGGTGCCACCAAGCTCGTGAGACGCACAGAGAAGAAACTGAAGGAAGTCATCCTGCAGGTGGATGATGAGAGACGCAACACAGAGCAGCACAAGGACCAGGTCTGTGGTTCTTACTCACCATCGTCAAACTAATGACAACATCTGATCTATGATATTAGTGATAATAAAATAGTAGGCAGCTCCTCTGTGGTATATCAGCTGTATTATTAAGGTCAGCATGTCTAACTTCACCTGTGTGAAATTACAGGTCGACAAGTTGAACTCCCGCATGAAGCAGCTGAAGCGTCAACTGGAGGAGGCTGAGGAAGAGGCTCAGAGAGCCAATGCCAACCGAAGGAAACTGCAGAGGGAGCTGGAGGACGCCACAGAGTCCGCAGACGCCATGAACCGTGAAGTCACCACCCTCAAGAACAAGCTCAGGTAGGAACATGGACCGCAGATTCCCAGTGACTTTCATTTTTATCCAGATTTCTACAGTCAAGTAGTTTGAGCACTCTTGAATTATAACTAAGTCGTGCTGCTTATAATATAGTGGAAATTATTGTGAATCAATGTCTTATTTATTCGATTTCTGTTTTAGGCGTGGCGACCTCCCCTTCCTTGGGCGCCGCACTGTTCCCCGCGCTGGCATAGAAAGCGACGAGGAGAGCGAGCCCAAGAGCGAGCCCTCTGAGCCCAAGCCTGAATGAACAGCCACAGTGCCACTGCATCATAAACAGACAGACCCAAAATTCACATATGAGCACACATTACTGTACCTACTGAACAGAGGAACACATCATGTTGAAACTAGAGACAGGGATTCAGTCTGCTTCCTTCAAGTTTAGTCCTGTGACAGTCTGATCTCTTCAACACTGACAATCTATGCATTCTTAACACACATACAGAAGCCAGTAAACTGGGACAATCACCATGCTGACATATACACACACGTTATTTTTGGGCCAAAATTGTTTTGTTCTGCTTCATTTTTGATTCTCTGGGAAAAATAAAATGATATTTTTATAAGGAAACATTCCAATTATAATAGGCCTGATTGAGGATCTATTTTTCTAATTGAAGAAAGAGAAAACAAAGAAAGAAGTATACATAAATGAAGACAGATTACTGGAAGGGGACCAAAGTAATATCTCAATCTATAGAATTGTATTTTATGCAGAAGTTTTTATAATGGTTAAGAATGGAAGTTCTTCATGTTTATTATGCTCGCGCTCTAGCCTCCGTTTATAATGAAGGTTTATATGCTGAAATGTATTCTATCAATCTAGCTGCAGTTAGTAGTTGTGACTACGCTTTTGAGCTTAATAATTTGATATACACACACTTCATGTGGAAATGAAAAATTGGAGGCAGATTTGAAGTAAAACAATTGGAGACTCATTGACACATACTGAAGGCATTTGATTGTGACTGTGCTGAAATTCCTTATTTTTGCACTGAGATGACAAAAAAACACTTAAGCCTTGATATTATAAACCACTGCATTTGTGTGTTTCGTTGACGGAGAAGCTCGCAAGTTTTGGAAAAAAGTGTGCACATGCTCATTTAGTGAGTGCACAGACTGCCAACACACACTAAGGCCTTAAATACAGCTGCGTTCTACTGGGCAGGGTGCTTGGCTTTTTCTCTGGACATGCATTGATTTTTACATTTCTCACTATCAGTGTTTGTGTTAATGTTCAAGGTAAAGTTTAAAGGGGGTGGTGGGGTAGCTGATTACTCACAGCACACACTGTATTCTCAGAGCACAGCCTGGTGAGGGAGGAGAAGCTGAGGCAGGGACGAACTTCATCACTTTAGCGTACTGTATGTACGCTATACTGTGGCTGACGGGGCTTCATGTAAACATGGGGAGTTGATATGTCGCCAGGTATAGAAGAGATGTATGAGATACAAGCTCTGTGTGTCAGGATGACGTCGACCCCTCGCAGGCTGTGCTCAGGGCGGCTTTTGGCTCACACTGCTGGGAAGTGAGAGGGATGTGTTGTTACTTAAAAATAACAGCTCACAGCGCACTTAAAAAAACAAAACGAAGAAAATCCAAAAAAGAGATGGGGAAAAAAAATGCTCCTCCAACAATTGTTCTGTAATGTTTGTCTGTCTGCACCTCTGGAGTGGAAATCATATTGTGAAATGTTGGTATTATTGCAATTAAAGATGCTTTCTAAACTGCTACATGTTGACCATGTGTTTTGTTTTTTAAATCTGCATACCGAGGTTTGTTTTTTTTAAGGTTTTTAGGTCAATAATTTGAGACTTCAGGGAGAAGTAAGGGTTTGTTCCACTCCTCAGACCTCCATGTTGTTTATGAAGGAATGTGTTGTAGCCAGCAGGGGGCAGTCAGGGGTCTCTGCAATAGAGCAGAGCACAAGCAAGTCAGAACCGGTTTCAACACAGTCAATTATAGTAAACAAGGATGAAGGAAGTTGGGTGAGATTATTTCGCAAATAGTTTTTCTATATGCATGTTTCTGTTTATAAAACGGCCTGTAGGACGTTCATTCATGACATGACTTAAGAATTTTATTGTCTCTAAAATATTTTTTATAAGTACTTTTGTGACTGATATGAATGTAATGCCTCAAGTATTTATTTTTTGAGGCATTTAAGATATTTCTATGTCTTTTATACATGTACTTCTGTTTAATTAAGGGGAGAGAATATTACTTTTACTTTACTGCATGTATTCGCTACATAATTGCAAGTTAAATGTCAATATTTAAAATGATACCAAAAATAAGAAGAATCTGTTTTTGTATTGCAATAGTTAACACCGTATAGCGCTCTGATAGGAGTCCTTTCTGCATTACGAGTACCTTTTACTCGTTTGCATTTTGATCATAACGCTTCCATTATTTTAATAGTAAAATGTTAACTAGTGCATGACGTCGCTCCAAAGTGCAGTTGTTAGTGCGTGGTATTCTTTAGGGGGAAATAACCTCTGACAATAATTGTATCTTCACTTTGTGGGTGTACGTTTATATTCCGCTAAATGCTCTTAAAAACTCTTTTTGAGTTTTTAAAATGTAGACAAGTTGCTAAATCAAAATGTCTTTATCTAGTTATTTCACTCGAGTCCTCAATTAATTGGTTAGTTATCAGGTCACGGCCCGCTTCTTAACCAATCAGGAGTCGGGAACTCCCAACCGGGCGGGGCTCTCTCACAGTGACGAGCCTGTGTCGTCGTCAAACAGGAACCGGCCGGTTAACTTTATGAATGAGGCGGCCAGCCGTCAGGTTTAGTGTTGCGGGGTCAGAGTTAGGGCGAGCTCCTGAAGAGGCGGAGGTCCAGTTGTGTCTGTGCTCCCGTTATTGCAGTCAGTCAGGAGGATTCACGCAGACATTTCACTTCGCTGGTGTCATTATTCGGGCTCCCTGCGGAGGGAAAACGGACTGCGACAGAGTAGTTGCGTAAAGGTGGTTAACGTTAGCTAACCGCTGCTGCCGTTTCAGAGGAGGACGAAGAAGACGTTGTTTTATTATTTAACTCGCAAAAGGTCTTTCAGACAGGCCTTTTGTGTTTCATTCACCGTGTCCTTTAGCTGTTTATTGAACTATGCTAGTGGCTAACTACTGGCCTCAGACTTGTATTACCAGTCTGTGAAACAGTCTCCTCACACTGCGGAAGAGTTTAGCAGACAGACTTTTTACAGGGTAAGCAACACCTGAAGTTTTTAATGCTCTGTGTTTGATATAAATTGATCATTCTGGCACCACATGAAGAGATCATGTCAGAAGCACCATAAGAACATTAATGTTCATATTGTGATGAGTTTAGATTTTACAACATACCTGATGTGTCTGGTGTCTGTCTGTACCACATGTTCAGCTGCACGTTGTGCATGTTAAATGATGTGTTATTAGGTTGGCAGGGAATGGACTTTGTCTGCTTTAATGTCCTTTAATGTGCCTTGGTGTCTGGGTTTAAGCAGAATTACACACATTGTCACACGGATCATAGTAATTTTATCACCAAAACTTTAACCCCCCAAAAAGACACACATTTAGAGACTAAATACCAAGACTCTTTGGACTCTCTGTGCTGCACAAAGCTTAACCAGATAACTGTGCCTTAACACACAAATTGCCCCAGATCACATTCACATGTCAGAATCGTGCAGCCTGGAGATCAATCCTAATATGCAGCGCAGTGATCTTTGTTTGGTTAATGAACGCCTGTGTGTCGCCTGGTCGCAAATGGGAAACATGGTGTCAGTCTGGTGATCTGTGTATTATATAGTCTGCTGTGTGCAGCCTGGCACAGACAGCACGGCTGTGCACATGCTCCAGCATCATCTGGAAGAGATGCTCCACAGGCCGAGACTGTGTTGTATTGTACTGATCCCGTTACTGAAAGGCCTCTTCTGATTTTTTGTCTTTCTTTTTTAAGGTGTGCAAACGTTGCACAGTGAATTATCGACAAGAGGAGCAAAAAGATAAGATTCATCACCCTGAAGAACTATGGAACTGTCCCTGGTAAGTTTTCCAGCCAGCACAATTAATATACATCTTTGACAGATGTGTTAAAAATCACTAAAATGTAACATTTTTTGGAGTCTGTACCAAACATGTTGTCTTACATCTGTAGACCAAGTTTAGGAACCAATGCATCTCTGTAGCACTGCAGTACTTCATTATAATGCTGTTTTGTCACTAATTTTGCATTTATCAAAATCCTCTGGGATTTGGATTACACACTTGAGCATATTGTGATTTTGATTGATCGTGCAAGTGACCACCTCGAGGTCAGGGCATCCTGTCTGACATTTATAACCTGCCTGACATTATCTTGACATATTTTACCCTCTGGATTAAACTGTGTTGTTACGTAACAGCTGAATAATCAAAAAGGGTGGACATGGCAGAGTTCAGTCTTCAGTGTCCAGCCCATCCTTAACAAACTGCGGTGATAATAAAACTGAACTGGCCCGATTCACTGACGCTCATAATACCAGATTATCCTTTTTGATATAAAAACTAAATGTGTATCATTGATGAAACAATTAGTTAACACATGCAAAGAAGCAATTATTTGAGGAATTCGCTCTATTTTGACACAATATTAAACTGATCTAGCATCTAACTGTACCGTGATTTATGTATCTTACATAACTCCTATAAGGTGATAGAGTATAGAATCTCCTCTTGCTTATCACCGGTCGTCAAGAACAAAATAATTATTACAATCATTTGTACAGACTTTGATCTGTTAGGAGCAATTCTAATGCTGTAAATCAAAATGATTGTTAGCTGCCTTGTGTTCATCTTTCATCGTATCCTCCCTCACGCTCCCTCCAGGCTCACCCAGCGATCAAAGCCTTCATGTGTGGCTCCTTCAGTGGGACCTGCTCCACGCTGCTTTTCCAGCCCCTCGACCTCGTCAAGACGCGCCTGCAGACGTTGCAGTGTGGCATGAAGCCCGGGTGAGTGTTTACGCGCGCACACACACACACACACACACACACACACACACACACACAGACACAGACGTGAGTATCAGTAGTACTAGCTTGCATCACATGCTTTCTTGCCTTATGACCTCCAAAACTGCTTTATTGACCAGTTGACCAAAAGAAGCTTGGCCTGAGCTAAACCCTGACTCACAATCACATGAACGCAGTATTCATTATTTAGCATTGATCACCTTTGTGTCAGCTTATCGTAATGTTCCTCTTCCAGCTCGAACAGAGTGGGGATGGTGACTGTGCTCTTGAGCGTGGTGCGGACAGAGAAGCTGCTTGGACTGTGGAAAGGAGTTTCACCGGTTAGAACATCTTCACACTTTTTCCATCCCAAAAGTCTTCGTGTGGATTCCTTCATTTCCTGACTCTTCTCTCTCATCCGTCTGCTCCTCCAGTCGTTTGCTCGCACCATCCCAGGAGTGGGGCTCTACTTTAGCACCTACTACTCCCTAAAGCAGCACTTCTTCCAGGACAGGACCCCAATGGCCTTTCAGGCCGCGCTGCTGGGAGGTGGGGCGCGGACCGTGGCGGGGATCCTCATGCTGCCGGTCACAGTCATCAAGACACGCTTTGAAGTAAGCACAGGCAGACGTGTGTGTGTGTGTGTGTGTGTGTGTGTGTGTGTGTGTGTGTGTGTGTGTGTGTGTGTGTGTGTGTGTGTGTGTGTGTGTGTGTGTGTGTGTGTGTGTGTGTGTGTGTGTGTGTGTGTGTGTGTTGGCTTTGGTACCCTTTATGAAGCATCCCTTAATGCCCCAATACTGTGACTTCAACCAGTAGTTCCCAGACTATTCAGCCATGTTTGAAATGTGTCTATATGAATTGGTTTTAAGTTAGATTCATGAAATGTTAAATATTATTTAACACTGTAGATTATGTAAAAGTCGATGTTGTCAGTCTTGTTTCATTCATTTGAATAGTCAAAGTTTAGGATCATTTGGTCAAAGTTTGCAATTATTTTAACTATTTGTTACTTATGGCAAAATTACTTAGAGACAATCATTTATTAAAGAAAATGTACTCATGTCTTATTTATCCATTAACTTGCGTATCCATTACATTTCAATCAAAATTAAGTAGAAATTGGCATGTTGTGTGATGTAGAGCTCCGCACAGTTTCTGAGTGTGACATCAAAATGATTTTGTAACTGTTAGTTAAAAAAAAGAAGCTGGATTATGTTGCTTAAATACAGAAATGTCCCCCAGGGTAAAAGTACTCTTGGATGAGAATAATTGACTTAACCCAGTCTGGCACCATTCTCTGCCAGTGGATGGGTGTACAACGGGACCTGCTGGTGTGGTTCAAAAATTAACCCAGATGATCGATTGTACTGTAAAAAAAATGTTTCACCTTTTAACTACATTAGAAATACAGTATTTATATTTCACAACACTATGATGCCTTTTGTTCCAACAGTCCAGTTTAGCTTGAATACTACATGTCCACTAGATCCCAAAGTGTTATATGGTCTCACTCTTATTTAATTATGAAATGATATGTTATTATAAATGCAGTTTTATAGATACTTGCATTTCTATCTCAATAGAGGTGTATTTACTTTCTGCAGAGCTACAACAGACATGTTGTCATGAACAGACATGTGAAAGGCTTCTATTAGCTTGCTTGAAAATAAAGTTTTCCACTGTACAAATTAGCAATCAAACATCAAAATGTAATATGAATGAGGAGTACAATGTGTTTTCAGCAATGATATTGGACAACTGTGTTGTGTGCACACTAAACTTAACGTGTGTTGTGTTTTCAACTTTCAGTGTGGAAAGTACAGTTATGTGAGTGTGACCGGGGCTCTGCGCAGTGTGTGTCGGACTGAAGGTCCTGCAGCTCTGTTCTCTGGCCTGATGGCGACTCTCCTCAGAGATGTTCCCTTCTCTGGTATCTACGTCATGTTCTACAGCCAGGCAAAGGCCTCGCTGCCGAAAGGTAAGCGTCCCACCCTGGAGTCGTCATGTATTAACCAGCAGCATGTCTTTATGTCAAAGAAAGTCATGATTGAAGCACACAAAAACAGTTACTGGTGGTCTTACCGAGACTCATTTTGTGTTATTTTATTTTATTAATTCTAAAATTAAACAGGTGATTGTTTTTAATGTCCACTTGAATTAAATACCTGCTGTCTGTCTTTCTTTAAGAAATCAGCACATCTCCTTCCGCCCCCCTGGCTAACTTCAGCTGTGGGGTCCTGGCAGGTGTACTGGCCTCCCTGATCACGCAGCCGGCTGATGTGGTCAAAACACAAGTGCAAGTCAATCCACAGCTGAGGACAGCAGAGGCTGTCAGATACATCTACATGGTGAGAGTCTCACTTTTCTTTTACTTAGACTGTCAGGTCACAACCGGTATTTCTGCAAACAGATTAAGCTTTAACTGTGTATCCATCGCTGCACAATACTATCAATGATCATATCTGACACCTGTCTTTGTCCTCCCCCCTCAGGAACACGGACTCCAGGGCTTCTTCAGAGGGGCCGTCCCACGGGCACTGAGGAGGACCATGATGGCCGCCATGGCATGGACAGTGTATGAGCAAATGATGGCTCGTGTCGGACTGAAGTCCTGAGGTGGAGATTTGATGAGACGGCTTAAGTCGAGACAGAGATGAGTGGACAGGACGGAACTATGAAAACGCTGACGAGCTTGACGGCGTGTCGCTGATATGAGTGTCAAAGGCTTAGAATATTTCACTGCGACAGGGAGGCGCAGAGCGGTGAGCAAAGAGAAGTGCACACTTGTTGCCCAAATTACTAACTCGGACTTCAAGAGAGATGTGGTACATTGGTTTGATTTAATGTGCTTTGCTGGAGTTCATTAACCCGATTTTTTGTTTTTGTTTTTGGAGCCTGGGTGACTTTGGATAAAATATTTTTGAATGATATGGGAATCCTATGATGGTCTGTATTGCACTAAAAGTTGTCAAAATTTGTAAAAACTTAATGAGTAGTTTGCCTGAGATTGTCCATGTTTTAGAAACGCCTCAGTGGGAATTCCTGTGTCTGGTTTTTCCACAGTTGTGGAACGTGTACGAACCATCATTACTCAACACAGCTTCCCAGATAGCTCAGACTTTTATAATGCACTTTAACCCATAGCGTTTCTCTCGCGGCACAGTTTGCCTGTTGAATGCCTTTTGTCTAACACTGTGTATATTTATATTCTGATATGTGCTTGTAGTACTTTCACCTGCCTTCAAATGATTTTTGTTTTGATATTTTTATTTTCATGCAAAGATGTTGTTGAATTGTTCTTCCCTTTTTTTTTTTAAGATGTGCAAGAAAATAAAACACTACAGTATTTCTATGGAACCTTGATTTTTTTCAGTGTGAATGATTCAACAGAAAGTGACAGCCTCAGGTTAGTGCCTGAGGGCGGGCTGACCTATGAAATGCTGTAGTGAAGATACACCGGCTGTGTGTCACGGGACACTGTTACACTGCAGACTTATCCGAGCGTTTCATCTCAGTTTTTCTTGCATGGAGAGATAAGCAGCAGCGTGCTTGCTTTTGATACAGGTTATCTTTATTCAGTGGGTCAGACTGACTGAAACTGAATTAAATCCTAAATAAATCACAAAACTAAAAGGAGCCAGAACCACTTACTTAAAAATAAAAGCTCTCGTCTACTAACTCAAGTTTCAAGTACCAGCAGTGTATGATCTGTACTTTGCCACTTTCCTCTCATTAACTGGACTAGAGATAAAACAATGGCTGAGTCTGCCAGTGGTAATAACTGGTTCAGCCCTGGTGTAAAACTATCACAGGTACTTCCAAGAGATTAGAAAAAGGCATATCGCTCAGCATATTGCTGCAGACTGCTAGAACATGAGGGCCAAAGACTGATCTTGGCCCTGCCAGACAGAGATAACAGCAGCAGGGGGGGAGAGTGGTGACATAACATCAAGCTGGAAATAAGGACAAGGAGGGTTGGACTGCTGTCAGGATAAAGTAAGACAGTAAGCTATTGAGGGTTAACGTCTGCTGAGACCAAGTTATTCATTAGAGCTCAGAGAGAAAGAGAGAATTAAACTTCATAAAGATTTGTTCCTTTTACTTTTTAATGTGATTTGTCTCTAAATAAGTGTTGGCTGTTCATCATGGCAAGGTTCGGAGCAGGAATCTTTCTTTTTAAACTACAAGTGGCAGTCGGCCTCTCATTTGTGCTACATTTCAGCACGTTGTTTCACACTCGTGATTTCTTTAATTGGTTTGGTTTGATTAGTGCCAGGTCCATAGTGTGAAAGGCTGATCGCAAAATGTCTGAGTGAGCATCATAAATCATTTATGAGGCACTTCGCGGTGACTGAACAAACCGGCTCCTTGTGTTTCCAACCTGGATTATTCCCAGAAAAAAAAAAAGAACTCCAAAACACGTTATTCATCCATGTGACAGGTCACCCCACTCCTCCTTGGCCTTATTTGTAAGACCCACCTGCTCTTTGTCCCTGACATTCATCCAAACCCAGTTTTTAGATTGACACCATTGCCAGTGGACCAACTGATCTACCATCTGAGTCTGTTCACTCTCCAAACACAACTGCCTCTGTTACAGAGTACTTCCAGTGCTTCCATACACAATCATCTGCACATAAGACACTTTTCATCTGAAATTATTTCTCAACTCACTGTGTCATTATGTACATATCATGTCCCCTTTTGCCTGGGACTCGTTATCTCCCGCAAATATAGTTGCAGCAAAGGTCAGTCTTTCACCGAGAAGTCAGCGTCTCAGCATTATCTTAATATGGTCTTTCCATCCCCATTGTCTTAATATGGGATACCCATCCGACCCGCGCTCCGGCCTCTAGTTACCTCTGCTCCGATCATGACAGCACATGGGCCGAGGCTCCACCTGGTGGCCAACTGGCTGAACTACTCGCCCGCCCCATTCAAGTTAACCGACCAATCACACGTTTGGAAATTTGGTATATATTGTACGTCATGTCCTCCCAGCGTCCTCTTTTCACCGTGTGGTCAGACTTCCATACGGCGTTGTTTCGTGGTGAGTTTTTTGACGGTTATATCTTGGTAATATGCCTTTAAACGAGGCCCAGAAATGGATGTTATGACATGTTGAATGTTAAACACGCTCCAGGGCTGGAAAAAATCGCATCTTTAGCTTCTTAATCGTTTTAAATTATCCTAAAGTATATCATGCTAATACGATAGCTAACTTGCTAGCATTTGACACGCGCTCATCCAGCAGTGTGCCGCTCACCCTGAGTATAAATACAGTTTACACTTAGGATTACATATAGCATTATCTGAAATATGGGTACATATTTGCCATGAGATGTAACAATGAGGTTGAACAATGATTAACTAGCTTTGTAGCTAGGTCTTACGCTTTTAATGCCTGTTTGTGACCCGGATGCTTTAAGCTAACGCATCTTAGCCGGCTAGAGTACGCTTTTAGCAAGACCGTGAAGCCTCATCAAGGTTTTCTAGTCAAGCATCATGACTTCTCTGAACAAGAAATCATTAGTCGTAAAGTTTGTCCGATCATAATATTATAGGATTTATGCTAATCTTGCATACACCAATGCCACACAAACGTGGCGTGAACTAACCAAAACTGTTCATTTCCCCAGCTCTCCCATAACTCGTAACGCAGGGAAAGTGGTCACGATGTCCGGAGGTCTGGATGTCCTTCAAATGAAGGAGGAGGATGTGCTGAAGTTCCTTGCTGCAGGAACCCACCTGGGAGGCACCAACTTGGACTTCCAGATGGATCAGTATGTCTACAAGAGAAAAAGTGACGGTGAGTGGTGGAAGATGATGCAGTGTTTAATATGATCTGATTATAGCATGAGATTTAGCAGTATACAGTTTTCAGGGCTCTCCACCATGATACTAAAGTACTGTAAATGTCTTTTGATCACCAGGTGTGTACATCATTAACCTGAAGAAGACCTGGGAGAAGCTGCTCCTGGCAGCCAGGGCTATTGTTGCCATTGAGAACCCAGCTGATGTGTGTGTCATCTCCTCCAGGAACACTGGCCAGGTAAACTTAATGTGACATCTGAATCCTCAGATTTGCCTGTTGCTTGCCTTTTAGACACTGGAATGTTGGCACATTAATTGTTATATGCACTCTGTTAAAGCCGGGCACTGACGTCAGTGTTCAGGTGTCGGAAGTGTGCAAGAGTGATCTGGCTGGGTTTTCGCTGACACCACGAGGACTGCAGTCCCATGACTGGCGTTTGATAGCAACTTGAGCCACAGTTGAATTCTGCTGGTTATTTAAACTTCAGAAATGTAAGTAAGATCCTGATTGCAACTTGTTCATTCTGCCCACTCTAGAGAGCAGTCCTGAAGTTTGCCTCTGCCACCGGTGCCACCACCTTCCATGGTCGCTTCACCCCTGGTACCTTCACCAATCAGATCCAGGCAGCTTTCAGAGAGCCTCGCCTCCTGATTGTGACAGACCCCCGTGCTGACCATCAGCCACTGACTGAGGCTTCCTATGTAAACATCCCCACCATTGCCCTGTGCAACACCGACTCTCCACTGAGATACGTGGACATTGCCATCCCCTGTAACAACAAGGTGAGACAAACTGAATACAAGAAACAATCATTGAAGCGTTTGCTGTGTATCAGTAAATCGTTGCACACTGCTAGAGCCCGGCGCTGTCCTGTCTGTGCTGTGCAGGGTGTAGGATGTGTGCTAAAGCAAAAAGCCTGACCTCTAACTTGCCCTCTCTGAATCACTCTGAGATGGGTGTAGATGTCTGCCACAAAAAGCTGTAGGTCATGTCCTCCGTAGATGATGATGAGATGTAAAACAGCAGATCAGTGTTGTATACTGTTTATCATTGGCTAATCTGTGATTGTCCTGCAGGGTCACCACTCTGTGGGTCTGATGTGGTGGATGCTGGCCAGGGAGGTGCTCAGAATGAGGGGAACCATCTCCCGGGAGCACCCATGGGAGGTCATGCCTGATCTGTACTTCTACAGGGACCCTGAAGAGGTAAGGCACATGCAGTGCACCTTGGGAGATGTACCCTTTGGGTTTTTTGTTTTTTTTGTGCACTCAATGATGCATGTGCATATTTTAAACACAGATTGAGAAGGAGGAGCAGGCTGCAGCTGAGAAGGCTGTTGGAAAGGAGGAGTTCCAGGGTGAATGGAGTGCTCCTGCAGCTGAGTTCACCCAGCCTGAGGTAGCTGACTGGTCTGAGGGTGTTGCTGTGCCCTCAGTGCCCATCCAGCAGTTCCCTGCCGGTACACCTGCCCGTGAGTAACTTTAATACTTTATTCAAAAATTGGAATGAGATGGTTGTACCTAATTTGTTACTAAACTTGTGCTTTTACTTTCTTACAGCGGCTCCAGCTGTCAAGACAGGTGAAGTATTTATTTAATTTTGCTCAGTTTCTAATGAATCTGAATCAATACATGATTCCAATATTAATTCTATTGTTTCCCCTTTGCAGAGGACTGGAGCACTCAGCCTGCCACAGAGGATTGGTCCACTGCCCCCACCGCTCAGGCTTCTGACTGGGGTGGTGCCACTTCTGACTGGTCTTAAATCATCAATTCTGGCATCAATAAAAGTGTTTACACTTAAACTTTGTTCTGTTAATTCATTTGAAATGTACTGAAGGTCACAAACTGCAGTGTTTCAATATCAAATACAGTTGCAGGCTAATTGATAAAGCCAGTGGAAGTTGTGACACTTGAAATAATGCATTCAGCATAGTACAAACCTGGATCCTCCATTAAAACATGAAGCGATAAATGATGAAACATTTAAAAGTTGAATAGATTTGCTGACAAAGTTACAACCTCAAAGGCAAGGCGGCTTCTGTGCTTTCCTTTTATTGAGCACTATTTTGGAATGCAAAGCTGCTTTAAAAGCTGTGACATGAATTAAAATGCCTAACCCCCTTGAAAGTATTTACCGCTGACTTTACTGGTTAAGGTCCTCCCACACTGCAGAATCAAGGATTACAAGCTATCTAACTTGAATCACATGAAGTGTTGACACTTTGAGATAAAGATGATAAAACAATAATGGAGTGATACAGCCAAGGTCTTTGCACAATAGTATTTACATAGCAAGTTGAGTCTTCACTGACACAGTGACTATAATAGATCAAGATATGACTAGTGTTTATTTGTAGACTGGTGGAAATTGTAGAGTTGGTGTGACTTAAGTGATTTGTTTAACATGCATGAGAAGCTGTAGCCAAAACTTTGATATCTTTAGAAAACATCAACATAAAGGGGAACCATGCCCAAAGGTTCTAACTACAACTGTAAAGTTCTTGTTGGTGTCACACTGCCATTTTGTACTTTTATTAGAAAAACAGAGTGGGGCCATTTGAGACGACAGGTGAAATCCATTGTTGAGACCAAGAAAAATGCAGGCCAAGCTAACAATCTGTGTAGTGTGATGGTGCTTTACTTCAGCAAGGGCCTAAATAATAATCACATCTAGTGTCTCCGAGGGATCTTCTCTTTGTTATCCTTACGTTCAGAGAAACACATTTCTCACTAGAAGTGCAGTAATAACTACAGAGTGAAGAAAACAAAGTATTCCATCTAATCATTTTGTTAACTTTTAGGACAGTTATTGTAGGGTTTTAGCTTTTTTCCTCCAGGCCCCTGAAAAATACTGGATCTCATTCATTTTTGTTAAAAAATAATTTTGGGACAAAGTTCCTATTTCCTTTCAGAAAGTAGCCACATCATAGAAACTTGGAACCTTTATTAGGGGCCATTAGGGGTTAGTTTTTACAGGGCCACAAGCCGAGAAGGTTGGGAACCACTGGACACACTGCATCTGTGTCTGTACTTCAGCCACAGTGACACTGAATTTGTGTATCAAATCTTATTTTTGCGAAATCACAGAGTTCAAGGAGAGTTTCACTGAACTTTATTGTGTTATGAAAACAAAGATCTGCCGCAGTTTTCTGTGTTGTCAGTGAAGTATTTTATATGCTCTGGCATGTCTGATCTTCAACTTCACCAGAAAGATGACTTTACAAAAAGAATGACCGAGAAAAAGTTAAAGAAGACAAACCAATGATTAAACTACATCATATTGTGTAATTACAGCCAGTGATTTGGTAAGACTGATTGGTGAGATGATTGTGTTCTTTTTTTTTAAGAGGAAGGCATTTTCTAGTGTAAAGAGCATCAGCGATTCAGCCAATTAAATGTGCATTTTGCAGTTTTGGGGAAATTAATTATTGACATATCTGCAGAAAGCTTTTTTATTAAGTTATGGAAAAAATAAAAACTTTTCTGTGTTTGTATTATTGCCTCATTAATATTGATTGAGAATTCTAAATCTCTGAGTTAGATTTGTTTTTTTCTGAAACTACACAGTTCCCCTTTAAGTGAGATCAGATACTTTTGATTCTGACTGTGGTCTCTGCGTCTGTGTTGAACACATTGAAATGATACGGTTGGTCAAATAATGATGGGAACTCATTTATTTATTTAAGCTTGAAGTGGACCTCGTTAGAAATGTTTTTTTTTCTGCTTTCATGAGCAGCCAGGACCACAGCCCGTCCAACATAAACAACAATATAATTTCTACTTGTAGTAAACAGTCGTGAGGCGTTCAGGGCCCGCTCATCCCGCCTGTTCAGAACAATCATCTCCTGCACGTTCGCGCTAGTCTGTCAGGTGGGCGTGTTTCGGCTCTGTCATTGGACGAACGCTGTTCCCTTTCCTCCCCGGCTTCCGCTTTCTTTTCATACGCACGCCCAGCCACTGAATAATGATAATAATGATCAAGATGGCTACTACAGAATCCTCCTTGCGGTAGCTAACAACCAATTTCATGGAAGCAATCAAAACTGCTATTTCCCACAGTTTAAGTCCCTCGTAGGTGACGGGGTCGGTGCCAGGGATACTACTATATGGATTAATACGGGCTGAAAGGAGATAAAAGTAATTGTGTTGCCTGCAGCACTCATTCTGAGGAAGCTAGCTAGCAGAGCAACTAGCTAGCTCTACTTGTCGACCGTCTCCAGGTTTAGCTTTCCAGCCAGCGGCGGCTCACAGGAGCGCGGCGCTCCCCGTTTTGCGTGCCCGGTCGTCGGACGTGGAGCGTCAAATGGCAGAGCCGAGGAAAGTGCCGTTCGTCACCATCTCGTCCTTCAACACCTCGCCGCCGACCCCGGAGTCCAGCAAGAAACGCCGCCGCGAAGATGAGGCCGTCGACATCACTTTTGGGAAAGATGGAGGTGGAAGTGCCGCGGCGGTCGGGTCAGGAGGTGGCGGAGACCCGTTCGGTAACACGAAAGGAAGCGATGCCGAGACCCGGGAGGCGAAACCTACCGTCCGCCTCAACCTCCCTCTGACCGAGCCGAATGAACGAGCGTCCGCGGAGTTCAACTACGGCGAGCTGGTCAACTCAACTCTCACTCAGGTTAGGACGGAGGGGACACACAGGAGTCACCATGGTGTGCACAGGAGGGGCCTAACCTGGCACCAGTGTCAGGAGGGCTGCGCTGCTGAGTGTGTGAGGCTGAGATGTCAGTCGGAGACATGTTGTTATTTACTCAAGAGTGCACATGTGGAGTTAATATCGCACTCTGTTACTGTTATTATGCTTCATATTTATTTATCATGCTCATTATGACAAAAGGTCTCGATAGAGAGAGTAAGACAGGAGAGGAGTCAGTTTAGAGTGAAAAGTTGCGTGTTAAAGGGGCAATGCAGCAATTTGGGCTTTGTGTTTCCAAAACATTTGGTGAGTTAGTTGGGAGAGACATACACTTTGTAAGGCAGATGCTTATATATTGCATTTTAGTCCCATGTAGAAACTTCAGAAACGTGATATATATGCTGTGTTATATCTTGATGTGGCGTAAGTGTCTTTTCTTGTTTTAAAAGGCTGCATTACAGTAAAGTGATGTTGGTTTATAAACTCACTAGACTGCTCTGCTTGTTCTAACACTTGCCTTTGCCCAGTTCATCATTATATTTGCATTATTTATGATTATTGATCAGAATTGTCATTTTGTTAAAATTTTGTGAAAGTACAAACACACACCCCTACGATATTGTTACAGTAACAACAATGATATTGAAATAGTGCCTATTGGGTCAAGAATATGGTAATATTTGATTTTGTTACCCAGTCCTAACATATATTTAACGTATTTGTCACAATATGGCCTAGAAATATTGTGATATTAAAGGTGCACCATGTACTTGTGGGGAATCATTTTCAACAGAAAAATCTTCATTGGCTGATTTTTTTTTCATACGCCTAAACAAACGAAATAGACAAACTTTTTTTCTTTTTTCTTTTTTTTTTACAAACTGGCCTTAAAGGACAACACAATTTCGTACTGTTGTACTTTGTTTATATTTGGCGGACTCTGCCACCGCTCTAGTTTTAAACAGTGTTCTGGGTACCTAATTTTCCAGTTTGTTAATTCAGTTATGGAAAAATGTATCTGAGTGTGTGTCATTACCTCATAAATATTGTAGATATTAAAATTTGAAAAAAAGAAAAACCTACCTAGTGCCCCTTTAAGGCCCTACCGCCCAGACCTAACATGCTCCTCATTTGTCAGACCCTTGCTGCCACGTTAATGCTGCGTTCATATCATGTGGGATGGATGGTAGAGATGGGAAAAGATTGTTTTACGCCTTGCTACAGTCAGTTGTGTGATTAGAGATGGTCGAGTGACTGTTACAAATGCAGTGCATTGATGATACAACTCCATAGGTGTACCGATACCATTATTTCCTTTCCAATACCGACTTCTGAACTTAACGTATCAGTCGATACAGGGTACTGGTCCAATACTGGGGCATTTTAAAGAAATGTAACATACATTTGATTAAATATTTTTTTAACAGCTGTATTCAAACCCTGTATTTTTGTCGATAGCTATTCGTTGATATTAGCTACTTGTGCAGAAAATGGTTAGTTTCAATAATAAGATTACATGGTATTGGATCGGTGCATGTTCTTGTGTGCTCGCCAATACACATTCCAGCTTTTTAGGCCGTATTGGAGGCATTTCATCTTCAGTATCAGAGCAACCCTCTATAACACTATAATAAGCATTACATTGACCTTGGCTGATGTGAGGTGTCCATATCCAGCTAAGTATTCAGGCACTTCTGTATAATGACGCTCTATGATGGCTGCATCAGAGCTTTCAGAGGAGTGATATGTTTCCCAGTTGAAATCAAAACTTCGATGTTGACGTGAACCCTATCTACAAGTCATAATCCTGCAATCACAAACAGAACTTGTTCAGCTCTTTTCATATGCTCTTTCGTGAAACTGATTTTGATGTGTGAAATTAGTAGAGTTCCCCTGACTGATAATTTTGACGCTGTCCATGTTTTCCGCAGGTAAAGCATCCAGGTTCAACGGTCCCCAAAGGACTCGCTCCTCCCCTGGACCCCACCGACCCCTTCGCTGACGATGACAGGGAGAGACGGGAGGTCGAGGAGCTGGCCAGGAAATTTGAGAGCAAATATGTGAGTGTTATTGTCCCTAGATATGTGTATATGTTATCACAGCTGTAACTGTGTGGACGTTGAATGTTTATTTTTTACACGTTTGTGGTCTGTGTGTTTTCCCTCTGTTTGCAGGGTGCTGCCCCAAAGAAGAAGAAAAAGGACAGGATGCAGGACCTCATCGACATCGGCTACGGCTATGATGAGACCGACCCTTTCATAGACAATTCAGAGGCTGTAAGCACAAATCACTTGTCTTTCTGCATTACTCACACTGTATGTTGCCAGTTCTCAAAGTGAAAATGAATCAAATCCAAAGCCTCTACAATACTTTTAGTTACAATTGAATCTATATGGTTAAACATTGTCCATAACAACACTTGTGTATATTACACTTTAGACTCAACAGTTAACAAGTGTTGGTAACATTAGTAACAGTTGCTTGTTTTTTTTTTTTTGATAAACATTTGATTACAAGGAAATGGTATTGCAGCGCAGATTACGTCAGATATGCTGCGCATTTAAAACTCCCCAACCGACTGGTATTTCTGGTGCTGACGAATGAGGATAGCAATGTTTAACTGAGCAGTCGGATAATCACGCACGTCCCTAATATTGAGTATTTCACTCCGCAAAAGTAATACAATTAAGCATACTCCAGTGAACAATGCTAAGTTGTCAGTTTTTCTTGATTTATTTGTTCATTATTTTTTTGCATGTGTTATGGGAAATAAGAGACCTACTGCGGGGAGCAACATTTGATTAAAATGATCAAACAGAAGAGATTAAACTTCTTTCAGGAAACAGCATTGTCAGTCTTGTGTTACTTTTTGTCACGGTTAATTGCAGCATTGGTTTTACCAAGTTGCAGTTTTTTGGCACGAGTATCATTTTTCTGCTAGTACAAATCTTGTTTACTAACTACAAAAACAGCATTCGGCAAAGATGAATATAAAGTGCATACACTTAATTACAATGTAGACTAAATTTGGGATAATAACTGTGTAATTGTTGTTGTATTTCTAAGCGCTGGCTACAGGCATGAAGCAGTAGAGTAAAACTAACAGTAATTATACTTCTCTCCCGGCCTCAGTACGACGAGCTGGTACCGGCTTCGCTCACCACGAAACACGGAGGCTTCTACATCAACACGGGC
>CAEMYA010000193.1:1487271-1551691 GCA_903131615.1 Diplodus sargus | reverse complement strand
ATGCACAGTCCGGTACAGGCGAAGTGCAAATATCAAAGAAAAAGTTCAAAGAAAAAAAAGGATAAAAATACTTTAGTGTCAGCCTTCTACAGCATACACGCGACAAAAACAAAAGCAAACGCTGGTCCAGCTGCTAGCGTGGCTAATACTGCGGGCTAATGCCCGGGTTTGTGAGGCTTTTACGGTCGAACAAACTCAACCTAATCCTCCGGTTCATATGCGGGAAGTGTCCCAATATATTAATACAGTAACAGTGCACAACAAAGTTCAAATACTTGCGGCACAGACTACGAGTTTAGCTGATTTCACCAACCCGTATCGCTAACTTTCGCTGTCCATCACTTGCTGTCGGCCATTTCTAATTTGCACTGATGACGTCACGTCGCGGCTGTGGCGCCCCCTGCTGTGCCGGAAGTGAAACTGATCCACAAGAATAAAACAAAGCTCCAATTTTGGCCCCTGCTGCTGTACTGCTCCGCTTGGGTAAAAGCATGAATGTATTCTTTATTTTCACAAAATAATTTCCTGTTAAATCTTCCACATCAACAATAAAATACAAACCTCAAGTACTTGTGTACTGTACTAGTACTTAACCTTTGTCCTTCACTACAATGTGTTACGTCATAAATCTGTATTGCTCCAGCTGGTTTCTGCCGAACATGACCTGTTGCTGATTGTTGGGAATGATAATTATTTGTCACTAGATTTGTTGTCATTATAAGTTCTAGAATAGATAGAATAAAGTAAGGAAAGTTTTTAGATAGAAGGGCATACTATTCATCACAGTGGATTTCAAGTAATTGAAAGTGAAACTGAACTTTTTTCAGCACCATCTTACATTTAATTATAGGAGACATCTCCCTGAGAAGGACTGAAGAACTTAACTGCAGTTTGTAAAAAAAACAAAAAAAACAAACAAACAATTTGCAGTCTCCAACAGGCCATTCGGAAAGAACATGCTGTTTACTTGATTTTGTTTTGTGATTATTCGTTGACCAGCAGGATTTAGACAGTTATCAAGACATGCTTGTAGAATGTGGTGTGATAGATAAACAATGCTTTCACCATTATACTGGAGTGGTCAGGCTGTTGAAGAATGTGCAAAGTCTGACTAATCAGTTTGGCCTTTAGATCATGACAGAATTAAAGTGTGCCCACAAGAACGACCAAGGTGACAAAACCTGGGTCAGTCTTCTCACTCACTTAGTATAACTTTCAATACACAGGTGAATGGTTCTTCAGCTTACTTAAAATGTGTTGTTAAGGACACACCAGACAAACATCTCTTATCTTAAGATCCCATTTATTTGTAGTGCAAAAGTAGAACAGACAGGACTACAAATATTTAACTTGCCTCTGATCCCTGTGTGATGTACACTATGCTAGAATCTACTCGACCAGAAGCATGATACAAACACTGTAAAACCTAAATTAACCCCTTCACGCCATGCAAATGTGTAACTAACATAAATATCAACTCAAATCACGGAACTCAAACGGTAGAAAAATGTGTGCACACAACAGCAGGATCCTGGTCCGTGTAGACAATAGCACAAACATTCACAGAGACAAAGTACAGGTCACAAAACAGCAGCTCTGATATGGGATGGACAAAAATGACGATCTGTTCAAGAGGAAAACTAACCAGTAGATAACAAAGGCGGACGTAGTGTTGATAAATGTGTTGTCTATTACAGGCTCAACCTTTCTATCCGCCTCTGACTTCCTGTCAACAAGCAGAATTCCAGCTAAACGATGAATCCTTCCAGTTAAGTTGAACTGTAAATGCGTTCAAGCAGCAGCAAACAGCCATTAGCTGAGTCATTATTTTTAGTGTTCTTATCATTATGGACTCTATTGTGTATTAGTTTTCCAGTTTTAAAAAAATAGGAGGCCTTCAGTTGTCTATATTCACATCAGTTTAGAGTCTAAAGTGGTTGGAGTGCAATTAGGTCCTACCCACAACCAACACCCTGTTTAATCTTTGGGAAGAAGAAGAACATCGTAATGTGATAAACAAATTCACAGGCAAGAAATGAGAACATGTTAAGAAAAATTATAGGCATAAGTCACATGATCATGAGTCTGCAGTGTGTCTTTAAGTAAAATCTATTTGTGTCAAATGAGACAGAGAGAAGAGGTCAACACCCAATATGTCAAACTGCAGTGTCATTAATAGAGGGAGTATTTCTAGTATTCTGTGAGGCACCGAACAAACCCACCCTTCTAGGAAAGTGCTTTGGTGTGTCTTATACAGCAATTTTGTAATTTTAGTGAAAATGATTCAAGTGACATAGGGGGAAACCCATTCAAGCTGTTAGCACAACTTCATGGTCTTTACATGTTTTTGAATAAAAATTAGAGAGTCAGACTTACCTCAAAAACACATGGTTCAACAGGACAAAAAAAAGGAAAAAAATTGCAACATTCAAAACAAATGAACAAAACCAAGGAGATATGCAAACAGCTCAGTGTGAAAGTCTGTTTCCTGTATAGCTTTAGGGCTTCGTTAGCACCTCAGTAGCAGTTGTAATACCCCTCACAACTCCTCTAACTGTAACTTGACAAATCTACTCCACATTTCATCCTACTGTATAAGATAAAAGATTTAAAAAAAGAAGCTAGAAAACAGATCTGAAACAAACAGGACAGAGTCCGAGAGGCTACAGAGGAAATAAAAGTCACCTTAAAAGGTGAGACAGCCTCTCTTTAGGCCTTACAGCTCCTACTCTCATCGTTTCTGTTTTCATGGGTTGACTCTGAATCAGCAGCAGAGTTCAACACAGTCAAATCTCTCCTCTGGGGCTCCACAGGGAAAAGAAACATTCTCGTACCATTAAGAGCCAGCAGGGGGCAGTAGCAGCATGAGGAATACTCTGAGGTGCAGTGATCCAGTAAAGAAGGCATAAAGGCAAAAAAGGTGCAGGGAGTTCGGATGAAGAAGTCTGCTGTAGATCGCCTCATCGTCTCTGTGCGTCCTTTCATCTTTGTTCGACCGGCTGGAGGTTTTATCTCGGGTGGTGTCGTGTCAGGCCTCTCTTGGCGTTGGTGGACTGCCTCTGCTGGGCCAGGAAGGACATGGCCTGGTTGGAGGGACCTACCCGCTCACCAGAAACCTTCTGATGCAACGCCATCCCCTGAGAGAGAGACAGACAGACAAAGAGGGAGTGATGGATCAGGTGTGCGCATAGAAGAGTATGTCCAGAATACAGAAGAACTTTTGTCTTGTCCAATAAGGATCCTTGTTTGGACTTCAAAGAACTCAGTTTACTTCAGAGAATCATTTAGTTTACTGACATGAAATCCTCATGAAAACACTGACGTGCCTTCTAAACATGTCTACACTCACTTACCATATTGTACCATGCAGAGATGATGAGTTTCTCCTCCTGGTCATGTCTGGCTCTGCTCTTCTCGTAGTCATGCTGCGCAGCAGGAACAGATCATCACGCATTAGTGAGATTCAAAGAGCCACAATGACCTGATTATTTATTTTTTTTTATCATTGAGGCAAAACGTTGATACCTCCAGGTGCTGGATTTTTCTCTCCTTTTCTGTCAGCTGATTCTTCAGTGCCTGAATTTCAGGACTCGCAGTTACAGGCTGCTTGGGATCGAGGGTTTTGATCACCTGGGCACAAAAAGGACATTTTCTTACCTCGCTGATTTAGCATTGCACTCCTTTAAAGACTGTTAGACTCACAATGGACAGTCTAAAACGTATTGTCTTCATTATTCCACACTTTCTTCTTCCTTGTCAAAACCAGACACCTACATTGACAGAAATGTTGGCGGCTGTGTTGCATTATGGGCAGAGATGTATTATGCTAGTAGCAGCTAATGTATATTTTGAGCTCATCAATGGGTGGTGGTCCACAGATGTTTGCCAAGTTCTGTTTCTTCTGACACCACATCCAGATTTTTCATTGTCAAACTTAAAGTCTTCCAACCCAAATGACATCACTTGGGGTGAATGAACAGTCTTCATATAACTCAATACAATTTCTTTCACATATGCAGTAGGCAGAATGATGTGTAAAATTGCTGGAGTTCCCCTTTAACCAGTGAAAAAATAACCTTCACACTTTTATTTTAGAGCTGTATGACGAGGACAACATGTTCAGCTCGTTTGGACTGACCGTTCTCGCCTTCTCCACGTAGCGCTTGTATCGCTCCTCCATCTGCTTCATGTCTTCATCCTTCTTGCGCAGGATCTCCTGGAGCTCATCGATCTTCTTCGCCACTTAGGGGTAGAAAAACAAAACAAGTGTCGAGAAGAGAAGATGGAGAGGTGGGCGCTCAAAGAGGCAGCAAAGACTGACTTACTGTTGCTGTCCACTTTGGGCTCGAGGTCATCGATGACCTCTCTTTTCTTTTGGAGATCTGAGTGAGCTTCATGGAGCTTCTCCCTACAACATACCAAGAGTGTGTGTGTTCACTTTTGCTTTGATCTCACGTGTTTAAATTAAATGGAAGAAGCAGCAGAATACTTACAAATGCTCCTCAAGCTTTTTCTTCAATAAGGAGGACTTTAAAGAAGAAAAAGAAAAACACAAAAAAAACTAATTACACTCAAAACTAACACGCAAGGCTTTCTAAATGGCACACACACACATACACACACACATATAAGCTGTGAAAGTCAAGCAGTCAAAGAGTTAAATCATGGGCCAGCTGGGCAGAGGGTGGGCCGTACTTACGATGGCCTGATTTTGGCAGGGTTGATCGATGGGGGCAGGCAGAGAGAGACAGACAGAGAGGGGCAGGCGTTAACAGTGAATCACCACAAACATGGGTTAAATTCCCACACAGCATGTATCAACGTGGAACAAACACTGCAGTCCTCAGTCCTCCAATCACAGGGTTCAGTATAGTCAGGGTGCCATGCAAACACTTTGTCGTTATTGACTCAATTCTAGAACATATATTGAACTTTGTTTTTTCTTTCTAGGAACAACCTCCAAGTTTTCAAATCTACAGAAAACTTCAGAAAATGTTTAACTGAACTGATAATAATAACAACAATAATAATAATAATCACAATAATAACAATAATCATAATAATAATCTGATGAAGATTTAAAAACAATATGGTCTGATTTCTTGATTTCACCTTGTTGATCAGTTAAAAGCAACAAATCGTAACATGGCGTCAGACCTGAGCCACCAACCCAAAGTGTCAGTATTTGACAAACTGTGGATGAGACTCGACAATCAACCAGCTATCTCCAGCAGTTACATTTTGTTGCTTTAAGTCACACATTACTCTGTCAACTCCATTTGTAGAAAACTGGTTTGTGATGCAAGAAGTTATAACAAAAAGTGACAGAAGAGGGCAGAGGAGGAGGAAGAAGTTCTCTCCACTCACATCCTCCGTCTTGCTGTCTTGCTCCTGGAGCGCTTTCTGCAGCTCCTCCACCTGAGAACGCAGGTCTGAGATCTGCTGCTGGTTCAACCTTGGAAAGAGACAAGGACGGCGGACAAAAGGAAAGGTTAGGAACAAAATGAGCAAGAAAAAAGACACAAGAAACGGAGAGAAAATGAAAAGGGTTTTACGGAACACTGTGGGAGAGAGTAACAAAGAGAAGGGAGGCAGATGGTGAAGATGAAACACAAGGTTATTAAGTTGATACTGTGGGTGGAAGATGTTGGATCTGTGTACATCTGCTGCAGGGAGTGTTCATCCATTCCACCCAGTGTGCTGCCTGCCTGCATGCCTGGCCATTCACTGCTTCGCTCTCACTGAGCATGCTCACTCCACTCCTCTCCTCTCCTCCTGCTACTGTTGCTGAGGATGCTTCCCACACCCTGGGCCTGGTGTTGCATGGACACACACACACACACACACACACACACACACACAGTCCACCCACATGTCCACATGCCCACAGGCATGTAAACACACACATACACACACACAGTCAAGGGACAATCTGGCTTTCTGCTGTCTGTCCTCCAGTCCAGCCCACACAGCTCAGTTGAGCACACAGTCCAGAGGGTGCGTTGACATTTAGGCAGATATCACTCCCACCATCGGCCAAACAAACAGCTTAATGGCCAGGAACACACAATATGGTGGCCTAGAAGGGGACTGATTACCTAAAACTTGACATACAACCCAGCTTCTTGTTCAGACACATATCACTCTACCTGTTCTGAGTTTCCAGGGCGTTTTTGCTGCGCTGAGCATCCTCCAGCTCCGCCTGTACCTCCACTACCTTCTGCCTGTAGGTCTCCTCCTGGACACACAACATCTTGTTTTCACTCTGTAGACGCACCACCGTCTCCCTGTGGAAGGAGACAAACAATGAGAAGAGTGGAGGGAAACAGGAGGAGGAGAGGAGGACTGATGAAGCGGGTCAGAGAGCAACAGAGTCATAAAAGGCCTGCTGAGTCGACCCGTCTGACAACGCCCCGGCCAAATGTGCGGCACTGGCATGCAATGTGTTGCTATTTCAGGCTCTCATTCTGCCTCTTAGTATAGAAGACTAATATAGAGCACAAGTGGGTTTCTAATAGTGACACCAATGCATGTGTGTTACAAGTTCAGGCGGAAAATCTCATCGGTTACGCTTACATTTGGTTACATGTTAACCACCACATCCCGGCTTATACAAACAGATACAACGCAAAAGACATACTTGAGCTCAGTAGGCATGATCTCTGCAGCCAGGTTTCCCACTGTGGCACCATTGTCACACAAGCCTCCTGCAGAGAGAGAGACAGAGGAGATTAAGTGTCAGCTGGTAACATTATTATAAAGCCCAATTTGCTTATTTTTGTTTTAATCCGGAGGGGAAAAATAGAATCAGATCGACAGAACATATTTATATGTATATACACCGATCAGCCATAATTCAATTCAATTCAATTCAGTCTTTATTAGGGACACATCTCATGAGAGGTCCATAGCACCAATAAAATAACAAACATTAAAACCACCTGATTTAAACTCTGTAGGTTCCCTGTGTGTCCAAAAAACACATTGAGGCAGAGACACAAGACCTCTGAGGGTGTCCTGTGGTGTCTCACATTGGGACATTTGCAATGGACCCTTCGAGTACTGTGGGTTGGGGGCTGGGGCCCTGGAGGAATTTAGGGAGCAGGTCTAAACCTTGGGCTCTCTGTCACTTTCCTTGGGTCAATCCTGACCAGTTTTTACAGTGTGGCAGGGCACATTGTCCGACTGTCTGGGCAGTGCCACTGTCAGGAGGTTGTAAACATGGTCTACATCTGTGTTTTGGTGGGTGGTGCTCGTCAGGTGCGATCTTTACAAATTCCAGACCCAAGGTTTCCCGGGAGAACATTGCATTGTAACGAGATGATCAATGCTATTCACTTCACCAGTCAGTGGTTTTAGTGGTTGCGGTTGATGGGCGTTTCTGTGTGAGGTTAATTAAACCTTCAACGCTGCGTAACAGAAAGTGGAATCTTGCTTTTGTTTATTTTACATTCTTGCCATTGAGTTATTTGTTTCTGATTTGAGAACAATCACAACTCACCTGCTCCACTGAGACACCTCTGTTGGACTTGTGCACACCTCAGCTCGTCGTTCGTCTCTCGAAGCGTGTCTCTTTCAGAGATCAGACGCTAAAGAAGAAAGCACAACACAATACAGGCTTCAGTTTCAGTTCAGAATGCTTAATGTGCAGAAAGAAACATTTCTTGTGTTTATCTTCAAGTAAAGGCTAAAATGCTAAGAGATTGTTTAGGACAAATGCTTAAGTAGGTTTCGTTAGACCCGCTCTGCAAATGGAAATGGACTTGAATCTCAAACCACACTAGGGAAGCAAAGATCATAGACTTACAGTCCAAGGAAAAATCCTGCATACAGAATTATAATGCATTAATTTATTGCATGTAAAATGAGCATTTTATTTACAAGTTTGGTTGTACTTCATTCACACAACATTTCTTTGTTGGCTTTTTTAAAACAAAGAAAGAAAGAAATAATAGAGTAACTAGATAATACAGTACTATAATTTGTAACATTAACATCTTTTATGCAGGTGCTATGCAGGGAATTACATGCCATTTTGGTGAGTGTTAAGTATTGATGCAATGCTCCCTTCTCTGCTTTGTTGTCATTGGTTTACATTGCACTGAAACTCTAAATCCACTGCTACTTAGTCTTAAAGAAATGTACGTTATGGTACATTATTTTGCTGAGAACAGACACACTCAGCGTGAGCCTCAACTGTGACGCTATAAACCACATCGCTTCATCCCTAAACTCGACCCGACAAGTTTCCTATATATTGACCCGCACATGACGTACAAGTCACACAAACTAAATGTACACTTCATGTCAGTACAGCATGTAAATCCTTAATCACTCCCACAAGTAACGGAGGACATTAATCACTCCTGTCAGATTGCAGGAGGTGCTAGGATTGACACACGGTGTGGGAGTCCACTGAAGAATAGTACGATATTTTCTTAGCAACAATTCCTCCTTCATTGAGGTAATAACCACAACAAATGTTGATCCTTACAGGATGGCCTTCACTGGAATGAAAACGACATAACTGCATTCTAGTTATATTAAAAGGGCTTCAGTGTGTGACTATTATACTTGACAGAGCCACTATAAGCAGATGCGATGAACTGATAACAGCTCATTCTTTGCCCACCACAATCAAACTTTTATTTCTCAACTATGTTCACCAACTCACTTCTTTCTCCTTCAGCAGTGCGTCATACTTGTCGTGAAGGTTCTTGTACTCAAACTGCCATTTCTCAGCTTTCATGGCCTCTGCCGAGTGCTTGGTGTGAAGCTCATGAGCCTGCAAGTCAGAGAGCATAGCAACAGAGCTCTCAATAAAAACTGCAAGCTTTTCCAAACACGTGCATGAGCCAGACTGTGTTTAGCATCACTTGGACGTCAACACAGGAACAAGTAACACCCTCCCTCTCTCCTTCCAACCCACAGCTTGCCTGTCTCTTGTAGGTGTCCAGCTGACTGCGGACAGCGTTGGCCCTACGGAGCTCCTCTTCCAGCTCGCAGGTGCGCTGCATGTACACCGTGTTGCGCTCCTCCAGGAGGCGCACCTGTCTGCGCAGGTCGCCCAGATCCTCCAGCTTCCTCTTGTATGTCTCCACCAGAGCTTCAAGCTGGTTCACCCGGTCAGACGAGTGCCTGAGGGGGAGGAGAGCACAGTGTGGGAGGCGTCGAGTACCAGAACAGGAATATGACTTTTACACAATACATCCGTGTGGATGTGTACTTAACTACTGAAAACCAACAACTCTGACGCAAGCCAGTGTCAATGCATGAAATTCACAGATGTCGGAGAGAGGAGCTGAATGGACGTCTGTGTGTGGGCAGTGTGGGAGTTGTTTCTGTGAGTGTAAATTGATAATAGATGAACTCCAGCTTAAAGGAAAACGCTGGTGATATTTTACACTTTTGAGATTGTCAGTAAATCGCTTGAAAAGATCAAAACCCACAATGTGTTTGTTTTTCTCTCATTACTTTCCAACATTCCTGTCTGTGTCTCAGCTCCACAACCATTTACTTCAACTGAAGATGCCAGTCTTAAAATATGTGTTCATTGAAACCTAGTTTTACATCTGAGCCTGGTTCTGTAGTTTCAGCAAACTTTACTCAAACAGGAGGTTATAGTGCATTTGTTGGGGACCTTTTGTAATTAGGGCTGGACAATACGCATATTGCAATGAATTATAATTATAGTGGGAATAGTATTTGTTTCGCATTTTCACAGAAAATGTTGTAAAAATTAAAACGTATGTAATTTTTTGTTGTGACACATTTTACCTTTTGCAAAAAACTGTTACATTTGGGATTTGAATGTTGTACTTGGCCATATTGGGATTTTAAGTATATATATTATTTTGATTAATTGTTCAGTCCCATTTTCAAGCAGAAGAATATGTAGTAGTGAGTATTTACAACGTGTAAACAATGTTTGTACGATTAACTCGAAATAAACATGGTTATAAGGGAACATCTCGCCCAGTGCAACAGTGGGACTTACTAATGTTTTTTTTATTAATTTTTGAACAATGCTACAGTAAGCTACACAGACAATTCTTGTTGGTTTTGGTCTTTCATGGGATCTGCTGATAGTAGGAAAATGTAGAATCTAACCAGACTTTTTCTATAAAAGAGACAATTTTTAATCAAAATAATGCTTTACTGACCTTCTCAATAAATAACTTGCTGATTTAAGTTACATAATAAGCATTTAATTGACTTATTTGAACAATTCCAGAAGTTGCCCAACTCAACAATATTTCCACGCACTCTACTCTGAATGTATCTGTATTTAAGAAAGCCCTTGATGTCCTCGGTCCTCCCTGTTGTGACACTGCACAAACTATAATGCTCTGTTGGAAAGCTTCAGAAGCAGAAATCACAAAACGCTCATTGTCATGTGATTTAACGCAAACCAAGCATGGCGTTTCTACAGTCTGGCTGAGCACAAACATTAGTCCCTTTCACAGAAATGGTCCTGCATGAGGTCATGTGTTAATAAGAGCAGGGATTGAAATCGGCACTCTCCCATCTCCAGACTTTCTAACATTTTAGGGACAATGTTGGTACGGCTGTATTGTGAATCCAGCAACATTTCAGGGACAAGCACGTGAAAGGTTAAATCTGTTTCACAAAGATACTTGGTCATGGAGCACTTGTGATGACAAATTTGAATCGGCTGCTTATACTTCTGCCCAACACTCTTTTAATGTTCTTTGTACTGTATTAATCATTCACTGAATGCGTGTTTCTGATTTAATAACTTGTCTCGGAAACTTGTTGCATATCAAATACACTGGCACTGGACAAAAACACCTCCTCGCCCACTTTGTTCCTGAGAATTATAAGATACGTCCTTCGACGGCTTGTGAGGAGGCCTGCACTGTTTTGGCTTCAGCATTAAGTTCAGTGTCTCACCTGAGAATGTCCATCTCGTCTTTGAGGGCCTGGGCCTCCTGCGCCAGGCTGGTCAGCTCCTCATTACGTAGCTGCAGCTCAGTCACCTCACGCTCCAGTATCTCTCCCCGCACACGCATGTCATCTCTGCTGTTCTCCAGTCTGAGATACACATGATAGCAGAGCAGCGGTTTGTGTAGCTGAGTAAACTAAATGGACTCATTGTGAGATATTAAATAGAGCAAAATCAACCCTGATCTGTAAGCCTACATGATGTTAACACAACCAATGAATGTTCTGTAAAAGATAGGCATATTATGTGAATCTCAACATGTCTTTCCTCAGCAACTGTGACTCCTACCTGTAGTTCTCCTCCTGTAGCTGCTCCATCTGACTCTGAAGCAGCAGCAGCTTCTTGCCGGTGATGGCAGTGGTGGAGGCGTCTTGAAAGTCGAAGCGGCTCAGCTTCTCCTTCAGGGAGCGAGTCTCTGCCTGTAAGGAGGATTTCTCCTCCAGAGCCACCGACAGCTGTGAGGAAAGAGAGAGGAACAGATGACAAACACTGTAGAAAGAGGGGAAAAAACTGGGAGTTGGTAAAAGACTGCTGAGAGAGAAGTGGTGAAGATGTGCAAAGTGAAAAGGGAAAGAGGAAGAGATAGAAGAGGCGCCAGAAAAGTCCTGATTTAAAGAATGACATATCAAGATCGCCGACTTGAACAACTGACATCCTTACATAAATGGTACGCGACAGAAGTAAGACACAGATACACAGCAACAAACTCAACACTTTTCATGCTTACAGGACCTCAAAACACATGCTTTGCTCTCATTTCACATGCTCAGTTGTTGATAGCTAGTTAGTCAGCTGATGTGTAATGGTCTGAGGCAGATGGGACTCTCAATAGTGAAGTTGTTAGGATTTCCCTCAGGGTCAAAACTAGATCTTCATGATATAAGCAAATGAATGTGCACAGCTCATTGAGGACCTTTAACACTGTTGGTCATATGGTCATAGTACAAGGGGAGAAATGTATTCAACAGGCCAGAGTTGCAATAAAAAGCTCACAAGCCGTTTGTATTTGAGTCAAGTTATAGTTAGACAAGCTGGACGCATTCCAATATTAAAAAAGTGGGGTGTATACTTACCTGCTGGATATCTTTGCGGTTTGAATACAGCAAAACCCTACACTGAACTTTAGGGACAGATTGCATGCTTTAGCACAGGACCAGTAACAGTAAATAGCTTTCAAAACAACACAAATGACTAATCCCTAGTGCGTGGGCTAAGTAAGTAAACAAACAGGTGGGCAGAGAGCAGTACAAATTATTGTTGGCTACTGCTCCATCCCAAGGCAATGTGTCAGTTTTATCTTGATGTTATGCAACTATTGACAAGAAAAAATACTAAATTAGTCCCCTCTCAGTCAGTGGTGCAAAAACAAGCCATGAGAACACAAACAAAGTCTCAGGCAGGCTGATCAATAAGGGCCAGAGCACAAAAAGGAGCAGGCACACACATTCACTAACATGCTGCAACCAAAGTACAGCTAAACTGGGCATCCAAGTATCTGAGAATCCGGTTCATAACAGTTGGGATGGTTTTATGTTGCTCCAAAACCACAAAATAGTTTGCCCTTTGAGACAATTCCAATAGCTGTAAGACAAATGGAAGACAAACAAACCCAAGCCCCAAGTATGCCATCTTAAAGTTAGAATCCTGACAATTTTCATGTTATCGAACTCTTCTTTTGATACCATTTATGTACAGCAGTTTTTTAAAAATAGACATTCAGTGCATTTTTTTTTTATTTTTTTTTTACTAACTTCCTCCACACAGTATTTTTCATTTTTAGTGGCAAGGTCTGCCATCCCCACACTGGGTTTAAATTATCTACCTACAGTCAAGGGTTCCTCAGGAAAAATGCAGCATATATTCCTGCATTACTGTTTGCAGGTGTATCTCAATGATAGCAGCCTCACTGTTCACTCTACATACACTGTATCAGACTATTTCAAAATAATAGTATTAGTATTTCACCCTGCACAAAAAATACATTAACACCTATAAACATCTGGCTTTTGAAGACATGAGTCACTGGTGTTAATGGCTTAAGCTCTGGTCGGCTATGATAGAGACAAAAGGCGAATGCACTACTTCTTGCCATGCTGTTACATGCTTTAAGTTAAGATAGTTGGCGCGCAAATATTTTTTATTCTATCTCCGTTCAACCAGCACTTGTACGTTGTTTACACTTTTAACCGTCCACCGTGTCAGTACCAGATCCCTGCCAGCTGCCTGATTGCTACTGCACATGTTCAACTCTCAAGAGAGGGGAGATATGTGAGATGTCTCACTTCTCACTGTCTTCTGGATGCAGTCTGATGAGGTATATGATCTGCTGTCTTTATATTTTTCCCTGTTCTATGGTGTATAAAAAACATTAGACACCAGAAAGAAACAAGAAAAACAAACTCGACCATTTGCAATTAAAAAGAAGCCTGCTTTTACCCAGTTTATCTGCGTTTAAACATCCTGCATATACATGCTAATTTTGATGTCAAATGGCTTGGCTGTACTGTAACAGATACTCCTTTCATGAAAATACTGGACTATTTGATGCCCCTGCTCCTGATCAACCAGGTCCATATCTTATGGATTCTAACTTTAAGGTCTCGGGAAATGTTTGCAAAGTAAGTCGTAGACGTCATTTGGTGTACTAACCTGATGTTCCAGGTCTCGACAGCGCTGGCTCAGGTCCTCTTTCTCGCCTGCTTCCTCACTGAGAAAATAATACTTCCTGGACTGCAAACACAGAGGAGATGTCACACTAGTATCAATAGGAGGGAGTTTACATGAATGAAAGCGTGAAAACACAAAAGGAGGATGTAACAGATCTGTTGAGCAAGGAACAAGAACAATATACAGAAGGAGAATGAAAGTGCTGCGGGATTCACCTGGTAATCAAAGTCCCCGTAGGTCTCTGGGCTTCCCGGTTCAGATGAAGGCTCCTTTGATAAGAGCTGAAACAAAGCAGTCATGAGAAAGTCAGTAAAAAGCTTACATTATGGGAGAATACAAGAACCTGTTCTCAAAAGCAAGTTTATAGGAGTTTCTATGTATCTTTATTTGGTATGTTATATATTCTGTTTTTTCCAGTCTTTGGGTGCCAATGACACAAAAAAAAACATATTCTTGAAATATCTCAGAGTAAGGTTTCTGGGACTCCGATCAGTCTTGTGCTTATCCGGATTTCTTTGATTGTGAATTAACCATGACTAAGAGCTAGGATTAATGCAAAGTAGCAAGAAACCAGGGGGATAAGCGAGAGGCTCACTCACCTCCTGAATGGCTGTCATCACGACGTGCTGGACAGATTCCTCAAGTGTCATTATCTGCCGGATTTGCTCTGTGTTTAGGAGACGACAACACAGAGCGGTGAAGGTGCAGCCAAAAAACAGATTAACACAAATACTCTCTAAAAACCAAACCAGCAATGCATTTACCAGTATTTTCAGAGAGCCTGTGACCATAAAGCTAATGTTTAAATACATTTTTTTTCCCCAAATGTTCCTTATTTTCTTTCTTGCTTCTTTAGTGTAGAGAAAAATAACATGCGGTAATTTTATCAATTTGAGATGATCAAAGCAAGAACCATGTGATTAGACTTTGAGTTAATCCTGTGTGTTATTTTTATGGATGGCTGCATCTACTTGGTTTTCCTTCTCTTTTTTCCCCCATTTTACAGCACACACTTTACCTTGTTTCTTCTCACAACTGACAGCACAACCCAACACGAGCTGTACCAGCTTCCCCAGCTCAGTGACATCTCCCAACTCTCCTATAAGGTTCACATCTGGCAAGTGCTCATCCGACACCTGGTGACCGAGTACCTGTTCATTAAGAATACGGTGAGATCGGGGTTGAGCTTTGAGCACATTTAAAAGTGGAATAGAAGTGGCAAAGTCAATAGACATAACTTACATCGTGATAATATTCCAGCATGCTCTTGAGAATCTTTTTCAAGTTGCTGACCTGAAAGAACAAAACTAATCAGAGGAAAGAAATGGGGAAAAATTTTTTTACCGTAGGATATACTGTCATATCCTGCTGTTTCACAAAGTACCTTGAGGCGCCAGTTGGCCCCGCTCTCCTCCTTGATCCTGCCTAGCCATGTCTCATTAAACCAAGAGGGGTCTCTGTTAATGAGAGCACAAGAAAACTCTGGTGACGACAAGGACGACAAGGACGACACATCTCTGGACATCAAGATTCACAGAGGCCACGGGGCAATCAAGTCCTGTGCTTCTGTTCTGCTAAAGCACAATGACATTAGTACAACAGTTCATTAAAGTCACATGTCACATATGGGAACAATGCTCTTGTTATGAAATAACTCAAGAGGCACATGAGCATCTGGCTCAAGGTTAAAGTGACCTTAAAATGAAAAAGGAACATTTGCTTTGATTCAATGATAGCTATGACGTCTGCTTACCTGTCAGAGCTCAAGGGTGCAACTATTTTGGTTGCACTTGACAAAAAACATCCACCAAGAGCAACAAAACATGTCACATTGGTCACATTGGCGTAAAACTTAGTAGGCCTGATTTAAAGAACAAATATGTTTTAACAAGCACCAACACCAAGTGGGTGTGTAGATAGTTGCCTTTGAATAATCATTAGCCTCTGAACATATTTTCAGTAGATTATTTTTTCAGAATATAGCAGGATCTTATATACATCTCGCACATTCATCGTGGATGTTGTGTGTGTGAGCCTGTGCCCTGCTACTCCCTTCCTTGCATATATACAAGAAAACAATTGTGAACATTACAAGCCTTAAAACATAGTTCTTTTCATTTTGAATCGGACTATTGTTTTTTTGTTTTGTTAAAAAGGTGCACTATGCACTATGTTTTAATCAAAGTATAAATGTTACGCCCAAAACAAACTCTCTTCCTTCTCATGACTGAATAAACAAACTGACCATAAAAAAAAAACACAATTTCAAAACATTTTACTGAATTATGTGTGCGTTTCCTTATTCACCTCATTAATATTGTAAATATTGAACATCTAAGTTTGAACTTCTTCTCCAAAATAACATAGTGCCCCTTTAAGTCCCCAGACCAGACCCGTAAAACTGCTTGGTGACTGAACACAATCGCCCCCACGGAAACCACAACTGTCTTTCAGTAAAGCTGACCTCACAAATCCAGACTCTTTTCTTTGAATGGTTTCAGATTTGAATAGATAATAGCCACGTGCAATCCAAAGGGCAATTTACTGCAAATCACACAGATAAGCAAATCTCAGTGCGTAGGTTCTGAATTAATTTCAACCAGGCTTTTCACAAGTTCATGTTGTGCATCCACATGATCAAAACAACAAACACTTGTGCATGTGGGTGCCCTTACATTCTGTGTAGAACATGTGCAATGGCCAATCCGCTTGTTAGGTCTTGCTTGCTGTTGCATGATGGCACCTGGAATGTCTGCAACTGGGAATGAAGACATTAAAAAATAAGTCAATAAAAAAAAGCTTAAAATTAGTAGATATTCGATAAACAGATGCATTTTATTAAACTGAACCAGACGGTAATATGTTGATGAATGTGTTACTCATGGGTGTTAATCTGTTAATGTGTGTAAAAGCCCAAAATAATAAACAGCTTTAATGTTGCTAACTATAGTACTATTACAAAACCACTGCAGGTAAGGAAAAAAAAAAAGTCAAATTCAGTTTTTGTAAACACTACTTAAGTGACAGATACTAGGCAGTTATGAGGGATTACAGTCCCACTTCGTATGCTATTATTAGCTTGTTGGTTTCTTAGTTTAGTCCTACACTTGCCTCCGTGTGGAAAAGTGCCAAACAGGTGGATTTTCCATGGGTTCGAGAAGTCATTAGTTTGGATAGCCTGACATTACATCATAAATCTGCTTACACTAAGCTATTTGGGTTTGTTTTTCTGGCAGTCAGCTTTCGCTGACACCGCAGTCAGTCTGCTTCAGATAACGAGGTAAGACAGACCACCGAGCGCAAACTTCCACTGTGTTTACCTAGCTAGTTAGCTTGGCTAGCTAGCGATAGTTGGCCTCAAAAACACACAACTTTCACACCTGCGCACACATTAATGTACTTACTCAACAAAGTAGCTATTACTCGTTCATGTGAGGTCGTCACTTACAAGAGTGACTTTATTTTTCTGACTTTGCCAACACCTGCTGTCACCTGTTAGCCTCCGGTTAGCCTTGCTAGGAAACCTCGCTAATATCAAACTTACCCAGGTTAACAGTGAGTCACACAGCTTTGCTTTATCCAGACTCATTGTGCAGCGTCCAGTGAGACCGACAGCAGCGTACAGAGAGGAGATTGATTTTGCACTCCAGACTTTTTTTCTCCCGAAGTTTTTTACTCACTCCTGACACTTTCCACGTCAGTCATTGTCCAGCCATGGCCGCCCTCCTGCTGCTCCTTCCCCCTTTGCGTTTCAGCTCCTGTTATCCAAGCGAGCTTCCGTATTAAGAGCGTTCCCATGGAAACGGATTAAGCTGCGGGTCAGCTTGTCTGTCATGGTGAATAATAATAACACAGTAATGATGATCATCATAATAGCCCGCTGTCTTTTTAAGCTCCGGGATTCATGTTCGCCTAAATGCTGGCGACTTAAGCTTTAAAAATAATTCATTATTTAATTCATTTAGGATATTTAGACTGGAAATACCTAATTGAGATGACAAATATATTTAAGTTATGCAGCAATACAAATTATTGACAAACATATAATTAGTAACAGAATTAAAGAGAAACACAACAATAACATCAGAAATAGTCTAAATATTTTTTAGAACAATGATAAGATTTCCTCCTAAATGATAGCTTCAAACAAACCAAGATTATCCAAAAACATAACAAAAAATTGAAGACCAATCCAAAACAATGTATGCATCATAAATACCCCAAAACATCAACAGTGAGCAGGCAGGGCATCAATTTCTTCTGAAATCAAGACTAATGGGAAATATCAGTGGAACTCAACGTGTCTATTGTTCCATGCATGGTTAAAAACTGGTTTTCCTGGACAATTAAATGCTTCCTAACACTTCCTAATAAACATAATTAATAAATGGTGCATTTCTATTTGATTAAACTTTTGTAAAATAGTTATATCCCTGTTAACAATCAATGAAATGCTTATAAACCATTTAATAAGCAGTTGTAAAGATACAGGAACATCATTTGCAACTTTAAAATGACTAAGTAATGTTTATCGAGAATCTATAGAATATTTATTAACCATTTACACACTAATATGAATCTAATCTGCATCTTCAGGATAAACTGCTGGATAAATGGTTCATAAAGTAATGCATTGTTTTTTCAAAGTGGCACAACTGTAAAGTTTGAATTAATTATAAATGTACCATTACTTAATGTTATAATAAAATGTTACCAATTCTCGCTTTGCCTTCTGCCATTTTACAGCATAACACATGGCATAGGTTAAAGACTAAAACAATTTAACAGCACAAGATATTAATGATAAGATTAAAAGTAATTAGATTAAAAACTATAGGCCTACAGAAGAAGATGAACAATGTAGTATATGCAAATATAAGAAGATAGACAGTATCATACAAATATACAGTTTAGGTACAAATGTACAATATCCCTGCAGTATACATTATTAGTGCAATATGCAGATGATGATCGATGCAAGTTCATTAGTGCATTAGTTTTTTTTATTAACATCTGTGACTGTTTCTTGGAAAAATCTGTCACTTTCTTACTCAGGCAGAAAGAAAGTTGTGTGCTGGTTTCAGTTATCATTGTTGTATTTTTAATCAAGGGAGAAAATCCCAGTAATGAACGATGGCCAGTCGAATCAATGAAGGCCCTGCTGTTTCCTTGTTGTTTTACTCAAAGTTCCTTAAAGCACCACTGGATGGCTCTAGTTAACAAACAGCTTGACGCACAACTGGCTGCCCCAGTTTGAGCTCCAGTGTGAGCTCCGATGCCCCGTGACAGGTGTTTTGTTCAGACTTTCTAATAAGACTTTGAGTGGCCACAGTGTGAGTTTTAAAACAGCAGGGACAATAGTTTACAGTTGGCACTTTGTAATTTAATGTGTGACCCTCTGTGATGTACTTCTCCAAAGTTAGTCTTTTTTTTCTCCCAATAAGGACTACCTGTCTTTAGTATGGTCAAAAAGCCTCACGAGTGGAAACGCGGTGACCAGTTCACACTGCTTTGAGAGACGCTTTCACAGGTTTCTGTCAGAAGCCTCTCTCTCATATCATTAACATGCTGTCACACACGTACGCCCGTTCCTCAGAAATCTGCATATCTCCCTGTCCTCACGTCTCCTTCCTGCATTTGTGACTCTCACAAATCAAACTGTGGCAGCCAATCACAAAAAACTGCCCACTGCTTCCTGTTTGCTTTGGCGAGCCCAGCCAGCGGCTGTGTTGTCCACTGTGCCGGTTGAACACCTGCATTAGGTGGCACATTTGTTATTCTTCCGGTCCTTCCCATTCAAAACCAGTTTGGTCACAACACCTCCTTACATCTGGCTTTACCATATTTGTCTGGTCAGAGTTCCTGTTTTTCTAGATGGTTTCCGAGCCAGAGGAATGCACATGTTTACCAATTCCCCTCTACTGGCTGTTATTATAACCCTGACCCCTGATGAACTTACAACTCCTGTTATCTCTCAGTTGTTTATAGTCAAACTGTATGTATTTTTTTTTTATCATCCATTCAGTGTGTTTGCACATGGCTGACTTGCTCAGTTAAGGGCCACGGCATACAAGTGGAAACACTGTTTTCAAATGAGTTGAATAAAGCTAAGGGTGAACTGGGGGTCTCAAGTTGAGTAACCCCCACACTGGATGAAGACACCTGGGAGGAAGTGAGGTTCATGATTGGAGCGGGGGGCAGAGAAGTTAGTCACCCACTGAGGGATCGGTCAGGGCTGACTAATGCTTGAGTGGAAGGAGGTGTGGTGTAGGGGCTCTGGCGAGGCAGGGCTTGAGCGGAGGCAGACTATTTTTGGCCAGCTCCTCTTCCTCCACGCTAATTCCTCTTTTCACCCGTTCGCTCTTTCCTTATTCCCCAGATGTGTTTCCTTCCTGAAAGTCAAAAGACTTTACTTCTCCTCTTTTCCAACCCCACACTGACGCACTTGCATCCCTCTGGGGGGAACCAGAAGGGTGGAGGTGGGAGGGCCAGCAGCTAAGATTGAGTAATTATTCCTTTTTTTGAAGCTTGTGGTTTTCTTGTTTGGAAAAAAAAGGGGATAGTTCCTTTTTTTTAAACTCTTTTGGTGCAAAGTGCAAAACTATCTAGTGTTTTGCACTCTACAAGCACACATAGTATTGCGAAAGTCTTCTGAAAAGTAGAAAGCTGCATGTTTCACATTTTTACTTCGATTTATTAAAGTCCCAGTTCACTAAAACATGCATTTTGTTTATTGTTACCTCACCTAGATGATTGTGCTTGACTATGCAGACTGACGTATGTGCAGTTTAACATGAGAAGACTTCTCATATTTATCTGCTGGAGGGGGAATGTTTCTCTGCGCTCACATTAAACCACAGTTTAAATATGTGCATGTATCAGCAGGGTTTTATGACATCAGGACGATTTTGGAAGCCGATCACTGTTCCAATAAGCAACATAATCGAGGTTGATGTTGAAACTCAGAGCGTCATGTGCAGATATCTGAGAATGGGAGTGTAGAAGACAACCTGTTAAAACATATAAAATGAAAAATATCAGCATGTTCACAGATTGTTCAATGAGGGAGAAGTAGATGTCGTTTTAGAGCCTCTGAAAATCAATACATTTACTATATTTAAATACAATTTTGAGGTACTTGCACTTTACATTGGTGTTTTCATTTTCTGCAACTTTATTCTCTTTCACATTTTTGAGGAAAATGTTATACTTTTTTATTCCACCAAATTAATTTGATACCTTTAGTCACTTGTTTCTTTGCAGATTGTCTGCTGCATTAGAGCAAAAATAGTACATTATTCAAGGTGCAATACATAAGAATTGGCCACCTGTTAAATTCATACCCAAAACAAATCAGGAACAAGATATCACCAGAGTAACCGCTAACTGCTTCTAACTGTAGCTGCACTCAGCTAGTTGGCTCAGTTAGCCGCGCAGCTAAAGGTTCAGACTGAGAGTTTGAGGGAGTGCTGAGCCACAGCTAGCTGGTTAGCATGCTAACGTCAAAAAGATATCTCCGCACTATCATACATAGACATCATGATGTTAAACATGCTATTCATTCGCATTCTGTAGATTATTTTATTTTCAGTTGAACATTGTTAACCATACAATTCCTGCATATTGTCTCTTTATGTTGATTTATTTTATTGGCAGTTGGATAAAAAGACACTGATTCTAGTAATCATGTAAATATGTATATCTATAATTTACTTTTATTTGTACTTTTGATACTCATGCGATTGACCTTCACTTTTATCTCAATAATATTTTAAAAGTATAACTTTTGGGTATAGCACTGCTGAAAACTTTCCTTCAAACCTTAGTATTTCTTGACAACATTAATATTCACCACTAAAGAAGACACAAATCATCTTGCTTACTATGGCCATTATTTTATAAGATTTTAAGATGAAAAAAAAAATGTAAAAATGGGTGTGGTTCGATTGGATATGATTCTTGACACCAATTCAAATGTTTAATTAAAGTCCTGATCGGAGCACAGGACTCTGTGGCCTTTCTCCAGCAGCGAGGACAGCACAGAGAAAAAAAAATTCTATCATTTTCCCGTGTGAAAGAACTGAAGCTGTTCTGGTGCTGGCAGAAAGTAGTGTGTTCATGTCAAACACCATCACTTATAGTGAGGTCTGATTGAGGAAAATAAGTTTCCAGGACCTGTGCGAATTTCAAATTGTGGAAAAATCATATCTGAGACAAATTATTCTGCCAAGCAGATTACTTTTTTTTTTATAGCCTTTATCTTAAAACTTATCTGGAAGAGGAAGTACTTCTATGCCCTATACCCTCATTTTCATGTGATATTTCAGCCATATAATTCACCAACAGTGTGTGTAAACATAATCCCTAAATATTTCCGTACATGCCTGCATATAAATGAATGATGTGGCATGGGAAGACAAAGGACGGCTGCACCTTTAAATGAAAGAATGCCAACAATGTGCGGCTGTGCCCAGGCATTTGGAGCTGGAATGTGTTGGGAAGCTGGCAGCGATTTTTTTCCCCCTCGACAGCTTTCCCAGGTGTTACAGGGAAAGGAAAACAACCAAACCACAGAGCAGAGACGGACAGGCCGAAAATAAAAAAGAGGGCGTGTGGCTGTAGGTGACAAACACCAGGAGTCTGATCAGAAAGCCCCTTTCTAGACATGAGGTCACCCATACACATAGCTACGTGTTGTCAAGACATGTAAACCAGAGGCGAGGGAAAAAAAGGGAGATTCATGACCTTGTCTCCTCCCTCGCTCTCAAACCGTGGATTTATGTCTTTTGTAAAGGGCAAGCAGTCAATAACCTCGCCTGACACCTGACAGGGAGTGACCATTTTTCAATACTTGCAAACATGTGATGGCACACAGCATGTTGACCCACAGAAAAGGGAGTTTGCCCTCCAAAAACCAGTTCTGAAATCCCTGTAGAGTTATAGCACATGTTGAACAGCCAGCAGAATATACAGCCGGTGAGTTCGGCTCCTCGCTGGTGACTCAGTGATTGTTGTGTCTGTGGCACTTAGGAACAGCAAAGTTTCACTCATGTTACGCAACAGGCGCGATAAGACCCTCGTACTTATCGATCGAAATCTAAACATGAGTCACGGCAGCAGTCAACCGACCGTTCTGGTCTTTTCAGGCTCGACCGACTATAACATCACACCAGGGGCCCAGGACGAGGAGGAGGAGGAGGAAGAGGAGGACGAGGAGGAGGACGAGGAGGAGGAGGAGGAGGGATCAGCTGTGATGTGGGAGCAGGCACCCTAACACAATCCATTATTGTTAAAGTATCAAAACAGGTGTGTTCTGCTTGCTTTTATTCTCAGAGCACTTGTTTGTGTTTTTGATAAGTCTCTCTCTCTCTCTCTTTCTCTCTCAGGTCTCACTTTCTGTTTCGATGCCTCTCTTTCTCTCTCTCTCACAAACACACAAACAGGCAGCACATGGTCAGCGCGAGTGAGTCACAGTTGTCTGGCAACAAGTGGCTCTTCTCAGGGAGAGTCCCTCCATGCGTCCGTTTGATTAGGGCCAATCCCCTCGAGTGTATCAGGTGCACTACTCCTCTGGGCAACGTGAGACTCCCTCCATTGTCTCCAGGTTCACAGTAAATATTAGCTCATGCCAAATGGCACAACCTCCTTCGCAGATTAGAGCTCTTCAATCAACTTACACTTTATGAAAACCAACAGACGGCAATTGTTGTTTACTTTTTTGTCGCTTTGGCACAGTTTGGATGTGACACTCGTGCGTCTAAAAATAGAAATATTGAAGTGTATTCAATGAGACAGAGGATGCATTCACTTGGATATTTTAGTGGCCTAAGCGGGGAGGATCAACCTATCCAGAAGAAATGAGCATGGCGCCTGGTACACACAATATAATATGAAGAGATAGGCTGAATATTGTAAAAATACATTTAAAAACATTTAATGATTCTGAATGCACCTATTTTTGCAAAACTACAAAAAAAACCAGGATCAATTTCTACATAGATTACTAATAATTCCAGGACAAACTTAATGCATCAAACACATTTTATTGGTTGTAGCTATTTAACAACAAGAAAAATGGTGTGTTCACACTTTCAGTGAGAAACCGACAGGAAGCTTGAAACCAACACCTGAAGCTTGCCTGTATGTGACAGACACACCACAGATCAGAGTTGAGCTGGTCTCAACGTTCAGCAGTGTGACAACGATGTGACGCGCTTGACTGTTTTGTACCAGTGTCCCTCATAGTGTGAAAATACGAGACTAGAGCCATGCAAGCAGTTCTTTGAGTCCTAAGCTACTTAGGCACAGGGATTTTTTGTAGCTAAATGCTGACATTAGGAGGCTAACATGATAATGTTGAACAAAGTGCTGCAGAGATGATGCCATTAGTAGGCTAACCTAAAAGTTAGCATCGCCCTGGTTCCCTCAACAGAAAGCCTATGGGATTTTTCAATATGACTTTGGATTATGAAAAAAATAAGCTCTGTGGAAAATAAAGGTGTATGATATTCACACCAGTTTCATGATTTTTGATACGTGAATGCAATCGCCAAAAGTAAAATGCTATATATATGCTATAGCGTCGGGCTATAAACAAATGACATTGCCGTCGCATGACTTAAACATCTTCAAATCTTTCATGACTTCAAATCTGGGGTATTTACTGCCATATCTTATGTTATTGTACAAAATAGCAAATCTCTTAAGCTTGTATTCAGCATGTTTTAGCCCTAAGGGGAATGTGATTCGTTTTGCAGGTACCTTGTCATAAACCAAAGTACTGGACAAGTTAAAATGTTGTTGTGTGGTTACAGTGATTGCAATTTACTCTGCAGGATGCATGGGTGTCTGTGTCAAATTTTTTGCTCATCCATCAAATAGTTGCTGAGACATTTCACTTGAAATCACAGATGTGAAACTTACGGTGGTGCTCAAAGAAATGAGGGGACGATCATCCAGGAACCATGAATCTTTGTACCAACTTCTGTGACCGTCGTAAAAGTTGTCAAGATCTTTCGATTTAGTTAAAAATGTCAGCCTACTGCTTGCACTACAGGTAAGGTCAAAGGATCTCCGAAGTCGATGGGATTCATCCTCTGGGGACCATGATTGTCCATACAAAAATGCCAATCCAACAATTTGAAATAAGTATCCACAGATCTAGCATGGCTAAAAATAAATATTATGACATTGTTATTTACAGTGTCACATAGTCTAATGAAACATTCTTCGTGCCTATTGAATTAACAAAATGAACACCTCAGGAACTGCTGTTTTACACATTCTACACACCAGGTGTTTATATCGTACAAGCATGTTAATGCCTACTAATATGTATTTGTTTATTCTACTGCAAGATAATGGAAGCAGTTCATATCGCTGTCATCAGTGGCGAGTACTATATAATAACCACAAATATCACCTCTTGAAGTGTGACTTAAAGGTGTTTGAATATGCTATTATTTAGTGGTCATGAATGCAATAATTACTGTGCTGAACTAATAACAGGTTTGTGGCACGATGCTTAAGCCTGCTCCTCCCAGCACATGTTCACAAACCAGCAAACACACCTCATACACCCACGACCAACTGTAACAATAGTGGAACGTGCAGTGAACTCCACCTCTTGGACACAAACCAGGTGTGTCTCTCCTCCACCCTGCCATTTCAGATAACTCCACACACCCTTCACCAGAACGCTATGACCTATGGGGGTGCTGCATGTGCAACAGGACATGGTGGCGTGGTCATGCCAGTGGTGGCTGGCTGGATTGACGCTGACAGGGTGTGTGGTAAACAAGACCGGGCCTGCTGCAAGGCCTGTTATACCAGTAAAGTAAGCCATTTACACTGATGTAAATACTGCAGAGAATAAGGAAAGTGATTGCTAAGGTAGTGGTGAAATTTCTCTGCCTGTGTGTGTTTGTGTATGTGTCTGTTGATGTGAGGTCAGAATTAAATGAAAAAGGCTCGCATTTCTTCAAATTCCGTTTAAAAACAGAACTCACTTCCCTAGAAACGCACTGAAAGAGTCATTGGCAGCCAGGAAGAAGTATTCAGACCCTTTGCTTAAGTTAAAGTACTTATACCACCCTGTGAACATACTTCACCACAATTAAAAGATCTGCATTCACAACCTTACTTAAACTGGAATCTTTAGAGTTTTCAATTGGTAGTAATGTTGGTGCAGCTGTTGCAAAGATAACTGGATCACTTTATGTTTTCCTCAGAGTTGCGACTACCAACAACAAAGGACAAAAGTTAATTTGCTTATTCTGTCAATAATGGATACATGAATGCAGATAGAAATGGTGCCAGGAGTAAAATGCTCCCTGCAGTTGTTTTACTGTTACAATGTTTCTGGATTCATATTACTGCCACATTAATGTGCATGTTGCATGTTACTGCTGTAGAGCTTTAAGCTTGAGCTACTTCTAACTATTTCTATAAAAATACAATTATTTATATTAAGAGGGGGATCATTTTCTCAACTCATAAAGGAACATCCTAAAACACTTCATCCATCATCATGAGCCAAAATGTATTTCACCAAATTAGGAGATACGTGATTTTCACTGGACAGGAAGAGTACGAAAACCTGCATCTGAAAAGCAACTCATAGCTTAAGCTGTCAGCCAAATGTAGTTGGCTGACAGCCAAAGAGGACAATATTAGCCTCTGAGATGTTGTGAGTGTAGAAAAATAAAGTTGCATAAAATGTAAATACGCAACTATTTCAAAGTACCTCAAATCTGTGCTGAAGTACAGAACTTAAGTAAATGATTTCAGTTACAATCCACCATTGACTACAGCCATCAATAACCCTTTAAATGCACATATTTGCATGTGAGTATTATATTTAAGAAAAAAACGTGAAAAAACGTGAACTGATTTTTTAATATCCACTCATAGCAGTGACCTCAGACTAACCACTCTTGACCGTTGGCTGGGTGTGAAACCAGATTCTAATGAATCGTCAACACATGCCAAAAAAAATCAACCACACCTTCAGCCTTGCGCAACTTCCCTATTCTTTTCGGTCCTCACACTCTCGAACACACCCAAACAAATCTTCAGACTTCAATCCCTCGCTCAGTCTCCTGCAGCCAGCCTGGCTTAATTGATGCCCTTCCCTAACAGCCTAAATTACACAGCCCGGCTTTGAGGGCAGAGAACGGGTTGTCAACAAGTGTGGCCTGAGTGAAGCCGCGGCCCTTCACCCAGAGTGACACTCCACCTGACTCAGCAGCACGCAGGCACTGTTTACTGGACCTGTCCACCGCAATCAACACGGCTGCATCTGGCCTGACTGTAACTCCACCGTTAACCTCATCACTGCCGGGAGAGGGCAGACCGGGGGGGGTTAGGGGGGAGGCTGATCTCCCTCCCTCTTTTGTCCTTCCTCATTCTCATCAGAGTGCGTCCACGCAGGGAGAACAGATTAGGCTCACACGCACAGTGGAAACACTTCATCCCGCAAACACACAGATCTGCAGAGATGCATAAATTATCCCGCGGGGGAATGTTATATTGAGGTTGCATTTCATTTTCACTGGCTGCACACAATGCACAGCAAACCAAATTCAAATTCAGTATTCCAGTTACAGACAAAGCTAAAATAAAAACTGAAAAATGTTTTTAGGTCTGCATGTTATTTAATGTACTGAAAAGCTTCAAGCCTGCAGAAAAAGTAAAACTGAATGCTCATTTGCATTTATATATTTTTATACTGTCTTCACACGATTTAGAGCAAAAATGTTCATATATCCATGCATAAGTTATTATACCTCATACAGGCCTACGTTGTATTGTCACATACACTGTGCACACTTGTTGCTCGCCCACCTGTCTTTTGCACTGTCAGCACAAAGCTTAGCATGGACTGGCCAACCGAGGCTGATCCATTCGGACAACCACCGATAGTGACTGATGTGGACACAGGTGAACTAACTGTCCCCTCAGCTCACGCGCACAAGTGATGGACGGCCTGCTCCGCTGACTGACACGCCATGAGACACGGCCGACTGATGACCCGAGAGAGTGAAAGCTGCTGACCCCGCACGTTGTCTCATTTCTTAAGAATCAGTCATCTAGTGTAAACACGCGCCGAGCTTGTCAGGCCTCTGATCTGTGTGCAGTGGTGACTGAGGAGCTGAGCTTGACTCCGAGCGCCAATTCAAAGCCTCTTTGAAGTGCCGATGGCTATCTCAAGGTCAACACACATTAAAAGCTATACAGTTGGCACATACTGCTACTACAAAGAGATGTATATACAAAGAAGCAGTGATAGCACCTGCGGTCTGGGAGATAATTACAGGAGAGCGGATAAATGTTCAGTTTGAAAGGTGTTGGGAAAGGGAGTTGTCATGGGGGATTAGAGCCTTGTTGAAGCAATAACTCCCACGACCTTTCAACTCGCGCTGCGGGGTCAGCACTGAGTTCCCCCCCAGCACAGCGCCTGCAGCACTGCTCTCCTTAACCGCAGAGAGCCGGCTGACCTCACTCCCACTCCCAGTTACGCCACAGTTACTGTTATTTGTGATAACAGGCCTGTAATCATCCCGGATTTCTTCTGTGCTCACTGATGAAAAATTAATTTGCCACAAGACATGAGAAATTCAGAGAAAGTTTAAAAGTTCAATGTAAAAGCCAAAGACATATTACAGAGTTTCATGCAAAATAACCTTTCAACCATTTGAACTTTTTTGTGACTTTTTTAGAAATTGTGTTTGACATGGAGACCCAAGTGTCCAATATAAAAAAAACCACAATAAATGATTAATCAGTATCATCACTTAATGTAATTTTGTCATGCTAATAACACCGGTTTTCATTTTAAAATTGCAAATTTTTCCCTTGACCCCATGATATTAAAATGCAAATGTGGTTATACATAGTAATGAGGAATTGAGTTGAGTTGTGAGCTTGGATTATCAGCATCGAAGTGCCGATATTAGCAATGATAGCTAGCTCCTGTTGGCTAGAACAAGAGCAGAGAAAGTCTGTCTGTCCTTTTGTTGTTGACTTCTTATCTTTCTTTGAGGAACACATTAGGATTCAAAACACTGCTGAGAAGACACCAAATTAACCAGCCTGCCATTGACAGTTGTTGAGCTTGCTAGCATAAGATGCAATGGGCATGTGATTGGCTGAAGGGTGAAAGGGCGATGACATTGTCATGAAAAGTTAAAATCAAGTTCAAAATACTTTATTTGTCCCTGGGGGGCGAATAAAGGCGGTCAAAGTGACATCAGAATAAAAAGTGATATGAAATAAAGGCGTGATTGTCGAAAAAATCTATTGTCAAATAGCTACAGATACAGACCGCAAACCATGGAACACCTTAAGATCCACTGGCTCACCTGAAGACGGGACCCACCCTGCCCAAGGTAGACAGAATGTGTGTATGACATCACTATGGCATCACGTGGAACAGCTGTGGGAAACAAAACATCAGTGAAACAGCAAGGAGGCTCGACAGACTGAATGAACACCAGACAGCGGTCGAATGTCATCAGGAGTCAGTGGACAGTCAGGGGAAGGTCAAGAAAGCCTTCTTCATCTGACTTCAGAGAACGTCTTTATGCAACCACTGCTTCATTTCCTCATCAAGACCATCAGATAAGGTTCAAAGCCCTGAAAAAACTGAAACGCAGACCTTGAGTTGATTAATTTGTCACATACTCTATGAGAAAACGAGTTGGACTCAGATCTATTATAACTGAGGTGTGTCTTTTATTGAGCCTCGCATTTGAATGCAACATACACACTAGCTGCATGTAGGTTAAATGCCATAAAGTCACAATTTAACTACTTTGTAAGTGGCATGAGGCCATTACTGCCGCTGTGTCATCATCATAGAAATCACAATTTAACTACTTTGTAAGTGGCATGTTTGTGCCTTGAGGGCTCATGGGACGTCTTTACATATCATGAAATAACAAAGAAAACAGCTTATCATATTGTTCAAGTGGCTTAAAACAATGTGGTCTATTAAGATCTCTTTAGGAATCACACAACTAAGCAGCTCATTTGAATTGATCCTCTTATCCCTTTTAAATCAACAGTGAATTAATTTGGCAGTTAGTAAATCCCAGCCTCACCAGTGTAAATCGCCGGTATAAAAGGCCTGGTTATGATGCAGAACAAAGGCTTATCTGTTTCACAAGTGAGCGCTCCATCCGTCCGTGCCCTCCCCCACGCTGCGAACAAACTTTCAAATGTCCGCCTCACATAATTAAACCCGTTCTCCGGATTGGCCCCCACAGAGAGGGATGAAACAATCCCACAGACAAACATTAACCCAGGGCCCGACCCTGCAGCCTGTCAAGAAGATGAACGTCTGAGACTGGAGGGAAAAAAAAAAAACAGCATTCCACTTCCCGTAAGCCAGTAAGGGGGAGGGAGGGGGTTTTTGGGAAGTTTGGTGAGTCATCACTTTTCTTTTCTACCGGCGCTCCCCCCTTTGGCATCGCAACGCCGAGCTTGAATACCTCCACGGCAGATTGCCCCGTCATGCTTTCAAAAGGCCCTCTTCAGTATTGACAAGTGTCTCACATCGAGCGCCGCTGCCAGAGTCGCAGCTGTCTGCGCGGCTGTCAGCGTCATGAGCTCTCTTTGTTGGCGCACACTTTGAAACCTGAGGAGATAACAAGTTAAGACTTACAGCATGAATAAAAAATAAGCATGCAGTGACTTGAAGCGCTGCTGGCTCCGAGCCTCGGTTTGTCACTCAGGTTTGTTCTTGCGAGTGTGCATGTGTTAAACAGTTTTTTTTTTGTGCGATCAGGTCAAATACAGTGGGTGAGATGACTCACTGGATATCTGCTACCAATGCTGAGAATTTATTACTTGCTAACTTCATCTTGTGTGACAATAACATGCTGACGAATGCTTGTAAAATGATGACGGGGCTCAAATATAGGAGCTTTTACAGCAGTTTTAGGAGCAGCCCATGATGGAAAGTGCTTAAAAATCTCATGGAGAAAAACCACAGATTTTATTGCTGTACTTTCTTCTCCTATTTTTATGTCAGCTCTTTTGTGCGACCACTCATTCATCCCAAAGCGCCCTGCACCTACTAACTGATGATCGACATCATTTTGTGGTTAGGGACTCTCCCCAGAGGGCCCCCTGCACGCCGCACAATAACACCCTCGAACCGTCTTATTAGGGCCCGTGTAGCTCCAGGGGTCGAGCCTCTCTCGCCACTGTCCGTTGCTACACACACACGCACACACACACACACACACTGAGGGTATTTATCACTCCTTAATGACAGGCTCTACAAAGGGTGATGTCACAGGCCGCAACACAACAACGTACAACAAAAGGGCGTCCGTCCCACTCTCCTCTCAGTCCGACCGCGGTGACCTCACTTTGATTGATAGGCCTCAGTCTTACTGGGCTCTTTGTGCCAGTGCGGCCGTTGTGGTATGTGGCACATGAAGCCTCGATGCTGCTGCTGCTGCTGCAGATGACTAAGAGTGAGTAATCAAAACAGTCGCAGAAACAGGCCTGCCTCACAAAGATGGCTGTTGCCATTAAAATGTCATCGAGCACTTGATATAAGGCAGTGTTTGCTCTTGCGGACAAGCGTCTCTCGCTTTTGTCAGCTGCGGTAGACGGTCAGGCTGTTTGTGTTGTGTCTGCGCACAGTTAGTTAAAAGCAGTACATGTACACGGTCAAAATACAGGGTTTGAAATGTGCGCCTGTGTGTGTGTGTGTGTGTGCTCTGCGCTGGCTGCTTCGGATGTGACATATAGGCCTTATTGGCTTTGCGTCACCTGTCAGGCTCCATTTGTAGACGTGCCAGTTGTTGTCGGGAGCCGTTTGTCCATCATCAGTCATAAACACACATTTTATTCATAACAACAGCTTGCATGGTGCCCCTGCTTGCTTACCCCCGCCCTCCTCCTCCCTACAATGTGTGTGTGTATGCCTCATTGATTTTATGATAAACAGACAAATAGAAAGAAAGAAAAAAAAAAATCCCCATTTAAGATTAATCGAATCTAAAACGCATCACTTTTCTGAGCACTGAAAGTGAAAAATGAGATCTTATAAATTTCAGTGGAAAATTCTTAAAATAACTGTCTTTCCGCTCTCTGAGTGTGTCAGCCAGTCCACAGGCCTCTTCACACGCTCGCATTAATAAGCCTGTATTAAGTTAAAAGCCTGAATCCCGTCCCACAGCAGTTACACACAAGCTTCTTTCAGTTTCCAGTAAAGGTAAATAACTTCCACAGCATTTCTCTGAATGTCTTCCCCTGTGCATAAACACACATATTTAACTAATGCACTCATCAAAGGCCTTCCGTTTGAAATATAAAAAAACCCCAACAACCTCCACCGTGATTTATGAAAAACAAAATCCATTACTTCTCCAAACCCCTGCCTGTGGTTTTCCTTCAAACGGGTGCTTTGCTAGCTGACTCACTGGCTGAAGTACAGCGGATTTCCACTTCCACTTTGGCCTGTTCATCTGAAACGCGAGAGAAAAACAGCAAGACGGGAAAGGGGAACGGAGGGAGGAAGAGATGGAGATCTGGAAGCCATTAGAAGCTGGCAGCTGCTGCCTGGAGTGGCTGATTCAGAGAAGGAGAGAGAGGAAGAAAGGGAGAGGGAGGATACGACACATGATTGCCATAATGATTTTAATATCTGTGCATGTGTAGGTCATTAATGCGGAGCCTTGTGAGTGAGCAGCAGGGAACGTGAAGGTTGTAAAAAAGTCAGTCGAAAAAGCCGTCGTTCCTCTTTACAGCTCCTGCCTCGCTGCCCGCATTTCCCTCCAGAGAGTAATAAAGTCTTATCAGGCTGTTTATCCATCCTGTCAAATCTGTTATCTGTTTGTTTCATGCTTCCTTCCTGTCTTAGTGACTGCGCTTATATCACACACACACACACACACACACACACACACACACACACACACACACACACACACCATGTCTGTGCTGTGACTTACTTATAAGATGATTCTAGAGAGAGAAATTCAGCCAGGTTCACACACCGGACCAAACAGCAATCGTCCAATCACAGCTTTGCAATCGCACAGCAGGTCTGTCCAGCTTTCTCTCTCTCTCCTGTGCGTGGGGCTTTTTTTAAGACAGGTCCTCAGCATATAAATAAGTTGGTGAGCATGTGAAGGGGATGGATAAACAATGTATGGATAATTACGATGCTGTTAAGTAGGCTGTAAATGTTAGCAAGTGTGGCTAACTGGCTTGTTGCCAACAGTAGTCACAAAGGCAAGGGACGTCCCATTTGGTAACTTAGATAGGCCCATCTTACTTTATTATGTGGGGTTGGAGGTGAAGACGAATACCTGGTCAGGATTGGAACATCGCCTGCTGGGAGCTAAGGTGCTGGTACATCAGAGCTCAGAGTAGCTATAGCATCTCCAGCCACAGTTATTGCCCATCCTCAAAATAATTTTCTCTCGTCAAAGTGAAGATAGGTACAAATAAATAGACAGAAGAAAATACAAATGAATAATAATGTAGAACGCCTGGTCTCAACCTGGGGAACAAGTACCACTGATGGTACGCCAGCTCCCTCTGCATACTGTACTGTCGTGGGCCAACTGGCTCTACCCTTCAATACCTGACCAACACTGCGACATTATTTCCACGTCTTCAAATTGGATCCTCAGCTTGAGGTTATGCCAAATTTCGCCTTGGATGTAGCTTTTAGTGTCAATCTAGTAAGACAAATCAATGCGTACTTCAGTCTCTCTACATATTGCTCATTTGAAAACAAAAAAAGTCTGTTGATGACAAAATTCTAACGGGGTTTTAGCATCAACATTAGCTTAGCTCACAAATTCCCCTCTTACATGGACATCTTTTGTTTTCAATCACTTATGTTCTAGTGGGAGATTGGTCTACAGCCCAGTAGCAACTCTATCTTCTGGTGCACCCATGTGAGTCAAGTTTCAGGTTGAGGTCAGGCAGAGGAAGTGAGACCGGATTGCCATAAACAGAAAGAAGTCAGATTCCACAGAAGTGATTCCAGCTCTCCTATATCCTGTTCAGAATGTCCATGGAGAGGCCCCTCACATGAGACGTGGACTACAGTGGGCCTCTGGGTTTTCACCCGTGACTCATCCACTGGGTTCACGAAAATACACGCTGCGCGACTCATCCAAGGCTCAAACACATACTCCGACATATGCAAATGGTGTGTACTGATGCATTTAATAGCCAGAAATACACATATAAACACACACAAAATATAGATGTCAATGCTAATAGGCAGCATTTGAAAGTCAGGGCAGTCTAGTTCAGTGATTTCCAAACCATGTGAGGGCGAAAACATCGCTTCCTCTGACGCTTCATTGGAGATTTCTCTATGAGGCTATAACAGTGATCATTAAGAAGCAGATATATTAATCACACTCTGTAACCCTTCCCTCAAACTCCTCTTTTCCACGCTGAAACTTTGTTTATTTTCATAAAGTCTGTGATTAACAGTGGAACCATTTCAGTGCCAATACAACTTTTATCCAATAACATTGGCAGAATGCCAACATTTTTTGTTTTTTTTTCACTTCAGCATTAGATTTCAATGACAAATTTAATGATCAATGTCAAAATGTAAAGTTTGAGGGGAAATTTGTCAGCTATTCAACAGAGTGTAAAGGAACAGTTATGTCATAATGTCAAAGACTCCTGTCAGCTTATAGGACCACTTGGCTACTTGGTGCAGCTTGGTTAAAACCACTCCGTCTTTACGGTGAGCATGGGCAGTGTGTGTGCAGTGAATGTGAATAATTATCACTCTAAATGAAACATTATCTGTGGTCAGAAGAGGAATAAGGGACCTGATAGAATCTCAACTGCTTTGTGGTTGAGGGGTTAAAGTGAGCAGCAGTGCTCAGTGAAGTACAATATGAAAAGTTGGGTCCGTCCCTGTGCCAGCATCTAGATTTCATGTGCTCACTCCAAAATTGCACTTTCCGCATGGCCGATTTTCAGTTACTCGCGCCAAGAGCTGCTCCCTCCTCACCTCTTTGCTCTTCTTCTAACCTCTTTTTCTTCATGTTGTTCTTCTCCTCCTTCCCTCTCACATCCGTGGTGGTCCGGCTTCATCACTACGGTGGTCTGACACCCGTGTGGTCCTCCGGGGTCAACAGGGGGAACGCAGACATTAAGCGGGTCAGAGAACACACAGAAAGAGAAAGAGAAGGAGAAAGGGGTTTTCACCTGGTGTGAGTCACTTTGATGGTAGAGAAGAATAGCCCTGCTTAAAAGACCCCTGCAGATTGAAAACAGCGATAATTTAAGGGGGTATGGTGGTAGTATAGACTCAAGTACTCGTGTGTACTGAATGTTGCTTCTCAGAAATAAAAAGTTGGGGGGGGGGCGGGTTGTGCGTGACACTGATCACATGTCACAGCTGAGCTTGACGTCTTAGCTCAAAACAGAAAAATATCACTTCCTTTCAGCGTTATTTTTGGACTTAGTTTTGAAATTTAGCCAAAAATAACTTAGTTATGTCAGATCCACCCATGAGCGTTGCGTGTTGAAGAGGTGTAACATGCAGTGTGTGTTAAACAGAGGCGGTGAGCTATGGTGAGTGATGTATCATCATTCCATGTCATCACTGTGTGTTATCAAACAAAAGCACGATTGGTTTGAGATTAAATGAATGAATGAATGAATGAACAACAAACCAATCAACAAGTCAATTAATTCCTATGAAGAAATCACGACGCAGTAAGTGGAAGCATAAAAACTCAAACAAACTGGAGTCATTTCTTCGCAATACTTAATGGATAAATTCAGTATGCAGGTTTTTAGGTCAGTCGGTTGAGGAGTGTCTGGTCAAGAACTGGGCAACTTCATGTTCTCGACACCACCTTCCTCCGATGGAAAAAAAGACATCAGTGACTCATGACTCACATTAGGAGGCTATTCTTATTCATCTATTTCTACATGGAAAACTGTTATGTTCTTCTCTAACAGCTCTACTCCCGTGCAAATTTGCACAAAGTTCAGTGCTGGTGAGATCACAGCTTCCTTGATTTGTGGTTTCTTAGATGGTTGAGCAACACCGCTCATTGACGTACACAACTCAAACTTGATGACTCGACTTCTGAAAACTCCTGGTGATACGTGTTGTCTTGGTAAGGAAATTTACTCCAGATAATCGCAACACCGCCGTAGCCTCTGCGGTGTCAGATAAACACCGCTAACAGACAAATGCGCAGCAAATGGAATAAAGAAAGGGCGGAAGAGATAATGTGATCTCCCTCACGGTATGATGACCTGCAGTAACTCCTGCCTCTGAGAAGGTTATAAGCCATGTGTTGAGACAGGGTCAGAGAGGTGATAGTAGCTCCAACACTAGAGCATATTGGAGCATATGGAGCACACGCACGGTGGCCAACGTCAAGCTCAGGGTGGGATGCTCAAATGCTGGGAACACCGTCTGGTGCTGTGTTCCAGTTTTCAAGCCTTATAAACGCAGGAATTATTGATACAAATTGTTATTTCACTACTTCATGTTTGTTAAGCGACAAAGGGACATCTGGAGCGACAGCTGGCCGTATTTCAAGGTAAAACAACATATTTCATTACCCAGTAGCCAACATCACCATTCAACACACTATCAAACAGCAGCTAGAGAGTGGTTGAATGCTACCGTTAGCTTTTAAATATGGCCCAATGCATCTCCAGATTTTCACAACCCACTGTCTTTTCAGTTGATGATCAATAAGCGGCCTAATTATAACAATTTGTCAGATTCCCAGTTTATCGGACTTGCAACCTGGAATGAAGCACTACAACCAGTTTTTGAGCTTCCCACCCTGACCTGACCATGACCCCATGCTGATACGGTTTATGGTGATGGCATTCGGCCAGTCGGTCTACCCCTTTTCTTCAAGACTGAAAGAACTCAACAACTGTCCAATACATAGCCATGAAATTTTGTCAGGACCTTCCATGTTCCCCAGGGGATGAGTCGCCCCCTAACCCTGATTTTCTTACCCTAACCCTAAGTCAATCAGAAGAAGATTAGGGCAGGTAAGTGCAGATTTGTAATTACCTCCTCAGTTACATTTTGGCAATGAGGTGAAGCAGTACCCTTTAAGTTTGGGGATTAGGGATCACATTTTCAGTAAGTCTCTCCCCCTGGAATATGTTATAGTGTTCCAAAAGCAGGTAGAGAAGCTTAAACCTAGCTTTCTTGCTCAGCTGGCCAATCATGGAAATGTACAGAAATGGTTGGATACAGCCTCCTCAATCCAACATTGGAAGGGTGTGGGCTGAGTGGGTTTCTGGAGCTGTTTGACCATCTGACAAGCACTAGTATATGGTATATACTGTACCGGCAGCTTCCTTCATTAATTCTGCCCAACGCACATCAGAGCTGCTTGCGCCTTGGAACACACTCCGACTACCTTTGCTGAAGGCGCAGAGAAAGTGTATCGGACTCGGCTTCCTGCCACAAGAGCAGCTGCTTGCAGGGCCTTTCTCATAAATCCATTGTGAAAGCTTTGGGGAGCAGAGCAAAAGTGAGAGTATGGACGGCTGCAGTTTCGGGGAAACATGGAAAAATACAGAGACAGGAAAAGGCTGTTTGCCAGCAAGGGGGAAAATCCAGGAAAGGAGGTCGAGTTTTAGTTGGAAACGCTGCATTGTGTTCGCCTCCTGAGGACAAGAAAACAAATGAATCGCTAGTCTTTCGTGTAACAATATTTCATGAAGTCAATGGCGAATAGTTAAACATGACATGGCGATGCGAAGATCAGATTAACAACTCTGCATTGTCTTTGGCATTTCACTCTGTGCTATCGGATTCCACACATCTATCGTTTGTTCTCCTGGAATGTGTGCGTGCACGTGTGTGTGTTTGCCCACTTTAAAGTCTCCCGAGAGATTCATTTTGTTTCCACGGCACAAGATCAAAGTCTGGTGGCCTTAAAATTAGCTTGCAGGGATTTTCATTGTATGTCACCGCTGAGTTAAGACCTGGAGGAGCGAGCGAGGTTCTTTAATGTTGATCCAAAAACCAGACTATCCACTTCGTAACACCATTTCACAGGTGAGAACCGTGTCAGCCTCCGTGAAACTAATTCCCACAGTGAGCCTTCGCAGCATAGCAGGGTGAACACTGAGGTAATGATTCTGGGTCCAAACCGGCTAATTTATAAGTGATCCAAAGAGGCAGAGCTATTCTCAGTGACAGAATCGGATTATGTGACGATCCATATGCAATCACTTTTTATGCCAAGGGAGAAGACAGACGTGGAGAAGAGATGGCAGAGAGGAGACAGAGGGATTAGAGATGAGGAGGAGGTGTGGGGGTGTGAGGAGGAGGAGGGGGGAGATAGCGAGGGAGAGGAGGGCGATGGGAGAGAGAAATAGCCGGGTTGCCAGGACTCCAAAGCTTGTCTGTCATTCCGTGCGTCAGTCAGCCTATTCCCAGGCTCACACGCAGGTACAGTATTTGCGCAAATGAGAGTATATATATATATACACACACACACACACACACGCACGCATGCACACACGCACATGCACAAAACACACATTTTTCTCACTCCATCAACGGAAGCTGGATGCTGGAAATATCCCTATTTATCCTCTGTCACAGTCTAATTAGATTCCACCGCCACAGCAATCCTATTCCTTCCACATTTTTCTCTCTTTTCTTACCTCGCTCGCACTCACTGCCACACACTGCAAGACCTTCTGGTTGTTTCCCTGGCAACAGCTGCTTCCTGTTTGTCGCTGAGGAAGCATGGGCAGGGGTGATGGCGGCGGTGTCAGCGGCGGCAGCTCACTAATGATAATAAAGTGGCCCTGAAGTGGGCATCAGGTGTGTGTCGCGCTTGCATGTTTCCTCAGCTGTGGCTAAGCTCATGCTGACGGTAAAAATCAGTGAGTTTGTTCAAAACGTCGCGTGCTGACCTTTGAATGTTTTTTTTAGCTGATTCGTCTCAAAAGGGGCAGCATTTAAAGGGGTATGACACTTACATGACATAATGACAATACAGTCTGAGGCTAAAGCTACGTGTCCGTTAGCATCCTCACCAGGCGATGATCCCCGCAGGAGACATGGAAATAAGGAGCAGCCCTGTATGTATCCCTCGTGTTTTTCGAACAGCACTTCATTAAAATGTTCATTCCAAACCACGTTACTTTATCTGAAGGTTTGGCTGAACTTGCTGGAATTGAAACAGGACAACTGTTTTGCTTGGATGGGGAAGCACCTTGACTCTCCTGGTCCATGTTTTGTGTCAGTGCTTCATAGACCCCGGGAAAAGCACCCGACTTTGAAGCCAAACCATCTGATACATCGTCTTGTGACTGCACACTGGCCCTAAAGGACTTTCCCATCATGTAAAATTTTTAAAGGTGCATTTATGAATTAAAAGAAGTAAAAAAAAATGACCAACAAACGAAAAAATAAGGGCTTTGACATGTTGGCATTTAGCTTAACGTTATAGTCATCTTGCTTTCACTGCAAAGCCTGAAAGGAACCTCGCTGTTCGCTTAGCTAGCTGTTAATTACTGTCCGACTTACGTTTTCTAAGCCTCTTACTGTCGTGCTTCAACAGGTATACTTCCAACATAAGCTGTAACCTCACATAATAGTATACTCGAGACAGCTAATGACACGCCCCATCGCCCACTGCTGTAGATATGAAGCTAGCTAGCCGGGCATGCTAGCTTTTGTGGGCAGACAAACATGCCGCTTACTCTTAAGCTCTTTTGTTTGTTTTTTTTTAGAGGTGAAAAAAGCCCATGTATCTCTCTTACGACAGCTCACAGTATGAGTGGGACATCATTTCATATTTATTTTCCACAAACCTGAAGGCTGCCCCTATGGTCTGGTTATAGGATGCTGTTTTTATCCATGGTCATGTTTTTTAATCATGAATATATATCCAGCAAGCCCCACCTGGCGCTATGGTAGTAAAACGTTCTGCAGCTGATGGCTAATTACAGGACACGGATTCGAGATTTATCCTTTCATTAAAAAGAACAGAATCACTGCCGTGCAGTTTTCCAGCCTGCCACGTGGAGCTGTGTATATTATTCCGCGAGTAATGAGTTGTACAAATTGTGCAGCCATTGTTTCATGTAGCCTCTCAAAGCGCGATTAATCATTTGCCACATTTTTCATTCTCTGCAAACGTTGCTGTGGGCGCTGCTGACCTGTGGGATGAACCAGCTCATCGTGGTGAGGAAGGTCAGTGCAAGTCAGCCGGAGCAAATTAAACCCCAGAGTCCCCGTAAGTGCACAGGCCTTTCCTGTAATTACTATGTGGACTACTGTGCTTTAGACCAGAGTGCAGGATTTAATGATATGTACTTGCATAATGAAGCATGATGTATGAAAACGGCACGTTGCCTAATCCCCCTCCACGAGTGTTTGGCTTTATGGGAAGTTTACGGCCCGTTGAAAAAAAGCAAATCAGCGCACGATTCCCAACATGCAGCCGCCCCGAGAGTTGAACAGTTTAAACCGTAATTGCAGCTGTGTTGTCTTTAGCCAGCTGCGATTTTGCACAACAGCCCGATTCAATGGAAACAGTCATCCCAGTGTCGCAACATCTGCATCACATGATTTACTTAATTGGTTATTAACCTGTTCCCGAAATGTGTGTGTTGTAACTCTCAGGTCTGAGAAGGCGCGTCAGCATCGGCGGATCGATTGGTCCTCGCATGTTTTTCGTGTTGTCATCGCCACCTGTGAGCGGCGTCCGCGAGCGGGCGGGGCTGAGAGTCTTTTGGTACGGATGAATGCTTTGAAGTGATTGTGTCTTTGTAGAGCAAGAAGCCATAATGAGACTCGGCATATTTGTTGAGGCATACCAGACGTAGCTGAGTGCCGCTTCCCTCACAAAAGGTGTTTGATAAATGCCTGGAATGACATCAAGACTTTGCTCCCGAGGCGTTTGTTTAAAGAGGAGCTCTTCGGCGAGAGCGACCACAGTGTTTTGGCAGGCGTTGGGGTGGGGAGGGGGGTTTTACCCGTATCTCACAGGAAACAATAGCTTCTACTGGAGAAAACTTCTCAAGTTCACAGGTACAACACATGGCAAACAGAGTATGTGGGGCAAGTATCTTGTTCCATACCGGCCTGTTTCCCTCCCAACTTTGCAAACTGTCAGAAGATAAAAGAGGAAACATGGCAGAAAAAGAGAGTGGGAAACACAGAGCGACTTCAAAGCTGAAGAAGAATTTCTTTAAACATGGTTCTCCAAAGACCACATCAAACACAAGGGGGAGGCGAACGAGGAGAGGGAGGGAGCCGGGCTGGGTTCATGCGTGGATTTGCGTGCACGAACATGGGTGTGTGCGAGTGCACGCGCGTTTCTGTGTGTGCGTGTGTGTGTGTGTGTGTGTATGTGCATCATAACATGGCACAAAGTTGCAGAGATGCATCTAGGCGATGCTGCACCGGTCCAAGTGTGGTGAAGAAAAAGAGGCTGTCAGCTCTGATAAAGAGTGTGTGTGCGTGTGTGTGTGTGTGTGTGTGTATGTGTGTGTGTGTGTGTGTGTGTATCTTCTCGTTCTGGGAGGCCCTCTTCAGCACCCAAAGAGCACTTCAGCACAGCGGCTGCCAAGGAGACGATCAGAGGGTGGCCCTGCAGCCCACACAACACGCTCACGCACACTCACCCTGCCGCATCAGGGCTCCCATCAGAAAAAAGTGCACAGCCGCACACACGCACACACACATCGAACCACACACTTCATGCTCTTTTATAGTGTATCAACCGGAGTGGATATTGATTGTTTTAAACAGAGCATTTACGACGCAAATGCTATTCCTAGGGCTTGGAGTACACCCACACACCTTTTCCCCGATGACACAAACAAGCAGTGCGAACACACAGACACACACACACCGAAGAATGCACAAAGAAATGGCGATACATTAAAACGGACATTTTTGACATTCCTGTAAAACCCTCTGGTATCATCCGAGGGCAACACCACACAATCACCTCTCACTCAATGGACCACTGTCAGAAACAAAAACGTGACCTTTGTCCTGTTTTGACCGAGGCTGTCTGCGGCGTTTCAGGCTCTCGCTCCGTAACAATGCCGCCGGTGGAAAAAAAACAAAAAACGGCTGGTTTAATGGAAACTGTGTGAAGTATTCCAGTCTGAGGTTTGTGTTCTGTCTGACCCCGTGGCTCCTGTTCTTCCTTTCTTTTCATGGAGTTCTTCCTATTTCTCTGATAGTCTGGCACTCTGGCAGACGAGCCATTGTGGGCCTGTATCCTTCCTGTTGGCCTCCTCTCATTAGGTCTCTGCCTGCCTGTCCGTCTGCCCGTCTGTCTGATTCTCTGCCCGTCTGTCTGTCTGTGTTGCTTTGTGTTTGTTTCTTTCTTGCTCTTGGTAATTAATTATGGCGGCGTTTCCCTCCCTTTTTAAATTAGACAACTGAGCTCATTTGGTGTTTGGGAATGGGCTTATGATCGGTTGAAGTGTATTTACATGAGAGTCTATGCAGCCCAGTTGCCAGAATAAATGTTCACACTTAATGTTACTGCAAACGATACCTTGCATGTATTCCAAGCCAAAACCTGATCTTTACCCAAGTATTTTTTGCCTGAAAAAAAAAACTGAATATGTAACTGAAAAAATTTAAAGGATTCATATCAGTGGTTTTCAGAAACATACATTGCCAACATATAGTCTGATGAATGGGTTGTAGGTATTCAGCCGTGCTTTGGGCTACATGCCAATAACAGCATGCTGACATCAATTGCAGCTAATCCTAAAGGGGACATGAATACCTCAGCCAAACTTCATGGTAATCCATCCAAGCTCTTATAGTTGTCAAGTCACGTTAGCAAAAAAATTAAAATGTCAGGAGATTGTCATCAGGATTCGTCCTTGGGACAAAATACAATGGCAATTCATATTTTAATTGCTGAGATATTTCAGTCTGGACCAGTGTTGGGCTGACAGCCCAGTTATACTATCCCTAGTTATTAATAGGTATGCTCTTAACAAAATCATTGATTTCTAAGTCAGACACTATCTGTTCAGACATGCTCTCAAACATAAAAGAATTATCAAGTTGCTAACCCAAGTTTAATGTGAGCAGCAAAGTTAACCGGGTTGGAAATTCAGATCAACAAAACAAAACACACATTGTTTAGGGACTATCACTTTAAACTGACTCAGAAAACAGCAGTTTAAATTTAAACAGGTGGGTGCTCGGGGGAAATTTCTTGAACACCATCCTCCTTACTGCAGGAGATGTAGAGGTGAAAGCACCGACCTTGACACAGCCACGATCAGCCAAAAACAACATCATTAAAGCCTGCTTGAGTGATTCAGTTGAGGTAGTGGCTGTAACTTTTGAAGGGCAGTATTTTAATACCACGCAAAAAAAAAAAAACCCATTGAAATATGGGAGGAAGTTCTTTTGATACAGTGTTAGTCTGGGTGAGGGGGCTGTTAAATAAAGCGTGTTCATCTTTTCTTCAGTCTGACGTGACCTGTTACAAAATAAATTATTCTCTTGTGTGCATCAAAAAGTGTTACATTTATGTTTTTTGTTGAGTGTAAGATTCTAATCTGAAGGTCCGGTCGCAGTTGTTCCAATAAAGATTTGCTAACATTGGTGAGTTCGCTCTCCTCTGTAGGCTGAACAGTCCACGTCGACCACAGCAGTCCATCCAGGATCCCAGCCAAGCGCTGTGCTGTTACCCCCCTTATTTTTTGGCCTTTTTCAGCGCAAATGTCACTGCATGTAAACAGTGCAAGCTGCTGATTGCCATCCATGCTTGTTTCGTTGCCAGAGCACGCAACAAGTGGCGTTCTCGTGGGATTTGTGGGGTGGTCTTCCGCCGGAGCTGCAGTGGTTACGGACCAGTCGCCCAGTGTGTTCTCTAGTGTATTAACTTCCTGTCAAAGGCTTAAGAAATCGGAACAAGTTGATGGAAACCGTTTGAAGCTATGCTTGTTGCAAACGTTAACTTTCTAGGGCGAAAACTGTTGCAAAAAACATCTAAATCCTAGTATCAGAAACATGTCAGATATAAAATACACCCACATAAAGAAAAGACTTTAGACTTTAGACTGGTAGGAGTTGGAAAGGCTGACCTTTGGAAAATGAGACGTTGATAATCTGCACAGCCTTTGTGCCCTGTGATGGCAGAGTTTTCTGATGGTGGAAGCCTATCACAGGCACAATCAGGTCACACATTGGATTTTTTACGTTTGTCATTTATCATCTGCATCTTCCACTGAAATTAATATCACATATAGACAGGAAAAAGCACACAAACACACACGACCGCAGGATGCGATCAGAATTCGAACATCCTCTCTGCCCCCTCAACATCCTGTGTGAAAACCCAACTACCACAGCAGCACAGGAAGTCGTGTCTGTGAGGAAGGACGCCGGGGTTAGCGGGGACGTGAGTACACCACAGCGAGCCGAGCTGAATGAAAAAGAAATGACGCAAATATTGCAATCAATACTAATAGAGTTTAGGTTCAATGCCGCTTCCTCCCCGCTGCCGTATGCAAAGCTGGGAGTTGAAAAGTGCCTGACAGACGTTGGTTGACATCCATTCAGCAGCACATGAGACGCTCATCCAGCTGATCGAGTGCGCCGACCTGTGTGAAAGAGCCAGTGCTAATGCGATTAGGTTTGATCCTGCAGATGATTTGCCCCAGGACATTGGTCTGCTCTCTGATCCTTCTTAATTGATACACGGATGTGGGTGGATGTTTAAGGCTAGATACAAGGGGAGAGGGAGGATGAAGAAGAAAGGGGAGTAAAAAAAGAGGGGGGGGGGGGGGGGTTGTGTATGCAGAGAAGAGGGCAGAAGAGGCACCTGCTGGGTCCACATGGCTTTGAATGGCCCAGTTTAAGTGGCTGCACTCACGCATGCATCAGTCTGAAGCGCTGGCCCTGCTGTGAGCAAATGTGGTTGCGAGCACATGGTGCCTCTGATCAAGGCTATTGGCAAGGTGGTTTGTGTTATACAGGGGGGGGAGGACCAGAGATGGTGGGCTAAGTTGTTGTATTTTCAGGGAGTTGAAGCACAGGTGCATGTTGTAAAGAAGGATAGTTAAAGGTGAAATGGGGATAGAGAAGAGAGAAAGAAGGAGGTACAAAGAGAAGTTGGGGCTGGGAAGAAAAAACAAGTGCAGCAAACAACAGAAGGGGGAGAATAGGTTGGTGCCAGTGTTTTAAAGCAACATAGTGCAGCATTTTTATTGTGAAATAACAGCTTCAAAATCATTTTGATGGGACGCTAACCTCTGCAAGAAACACCTCATTACACTACCTCACACACCACAAACTATGGGTCTTCAGCTATGAAGAAGCTAGCTAATCATCACCTCCGCCAAAGAGGTTATGTTTTCCCCAGTGTAACATTTAAAGTACATTCAGAGAATTTGGCAGACACCAAAGCAACTTACAGTCATTCATACATTAATGGCAGTGGTTGCCATGCAAGGTGCCAGGCAGCACATCAGGAGCAGTTTGGGGTTCAGTATCCTGCCCAAGGACACTTTAACATTCAGACCAGGGGAACTGGACCAGCAACCTTCTGATAACAAGATGCTGGCTCTACACCTGAGCCGCAGCCACCAGCTGTTTGTTGGTTGGTTACTTTGTGAGAATGGTCACACAAAAACTTCTTAACAGATTTCTATGAATCTGGAATGGAGAAGGGGTCCCGGCCCAGAATAGACCCCTTTTGGTGTGGATCCTGGTAACGGGACAGATGCTTTAACAATGTGTTTTTTTAAAATGTTTTGTTTTTGCATTCATCTGAGTGTTCTTTCATCATCACTTTTGTTCCATCAAAAACACCTTCAGATTAAAGCAGCGCACGTGGCCCTACAGTATCATCAGCTGTTTAATCGTCAAGTTAAAATGACTCAATTGTAGTTGGAGATATAAGAAAAACAGTGACACCTTCTGAACTGTACAAAGGTGTTGTCCTTTGTTGTATAGCTGTGAGAAAGTCATGGAGAGACGAGAGAATGCAGAGTGTGCGCTCGTGTTTTTCGACCCACTCAGCAGAGTGGAACATCTGCGCGCGGATCCACCTGCATGCAATCATCTGCGCACAACATCTGCGCCTATCTGTCAGGGAGCACAAAGAAACCAATCTACTTATCCAACACCACATTCAGATGCCAAAATTACTTTTCCATTTGAATTCTGCACCGCCATACACAGGCCCATATTCAGGATCAGATGTCGAGAGTGTTTGTGAGTCACAGATTCTGATCGCTCATGGTCTTGGCAGAGGTTGCAGCCAGATAACATCAAATGGAAGTTGGAAACACACACACACACACACACACACACACACACACACACACACGCACACACTTGGAGCAGTCGTCTATGTGAGTAACTACCGAGGCTGAGCTGAGGAGTCAGTTTATCAAGTGCCTGTTTGGTGGGTTAAAGACAAAGCCAACTGACTGTGCAGATGCCGGCCAAGTCTGCACTTAGAAGTTTCTTCGGCGTCTTACACATCGAAAACTCCTTTTCCTATTCAGTGCCACGGGGCGTTGCAGCGTTTCAAACAGATGAGCGGAGATACTCTAACAGTCACTTCCACCGCATCGTCGTCTCAGAACGACAGCGGGATGAGAGAACAACTTTCGCTATTACTCACAACAGAAGAGAAAGTTGACGGCTCCCTACAGCTGCTCTGTTTGACCGGGGAATCTTCAGACAAAATGTGAACTAAAATGGGTGGAACCTGGGAATAAGTGCAGTTATAGCTGGTGATTAGCATGAATATCCCAGAAAGCGGCAGAGAAATAGAATAAAGTAACATTTCTCTGCCGGTGAAGAAGTCACTTTTGCCACTAAGCATGTGTAGAGTGTCTGGTAACTGATGATATGAAGCAGTGAAATATGCGTATATCTGAGTGAGACGGAGTGAAGTGAAAAACATCTACAGCAGCGCATACACCGGCATTGTGCCTGCATGTGTGTGTGTGTGTGTGTGTGTGTGTGTCGTGCAGGTTGTGGGGCAGCTATGTGTGCATATGCAGTGTGAGGAGAGTGCTGGGGGGAGACCACCTACACTTCCACCTGCTCTGCCTTTTAGAGGGGCCTCTTCAATCACAAGGCCGGGGTCATTATGGATGCGAGCCTCTAGCCGCCAGGCATTGTTTAGCTATTTCTGTCCTTGCGCTTTACAGTGAAACATCGAAGCGAGAGCCCCATTAAAACCTGCGCTTCAAAACACAAGCAGCCACGACAGGAAACATCAGGTCCTGTACATCAGGCGCTCCTGTTTCTCACGTGGATGATAAAACCCTGAAAAGTGCGAGGCAATGTCTGAACTGTGTGTTCCTTTAGACTAGTAAATGTGTTTCATTATTTCTTGCCACGAACAGAGGATAAAACGCAGGAAGCGACAAAACAAACGTCTCTTTATTATGGAGGTAGATGTGATAATAAACCAAGACACCTCTGACTTTGCCCAGACTGACACGGTGATGAGTAATGACAAAGCAGTGAACTGTTTGACAGGCACTGTGAAGATGACTAAGTCCAAACTTTCAGAGTGAGATATGAAGGGGGAAGATGTTGTTTGTTCCTGACTTCAGGGAAAACTATTTGAAGGCTTTCTAATGCTACACTCTTGTTTGTATCTCCGAGAAGCTGTTTCACTTCAAATCAACCACGTTATATTACTTGAGAGGGTTTGGTTCGAGCAAGACAAAAGGTGAAACAAATTACATGTAATTGTAAGACAAAAAGAAGAGTGTGACATTTGGGAAATAGTGTATATTTGTTTCCTTGCTGAAAGTAAGATGAAAAGACTGGTATCACTCTTTAAAAGACGCTAGCAGCCAGCTAGCTTAATGTAGCCGAGGGATATAGCTAAAAACAACCAGCTACAGGCAAGAAAAATGCTGGCTAATTAACAGGTTAAATCTTGTCTTAATCTAGTTACTGTAAATTAGCTGTTTCCCCCGATTCTGTCTAATATAGGCTAAATGGCTGTAGCTTCACATGTAGCCCACTGAACAAATATGAGAGTGGTAGCCTAATCGTCTTCTAAGTTTATTTCCCAGTAAGTCAAACGTTTCCTTTAAATAGTGCCGATTTTGCTTGTTTTCTTAAAGTATGACAGTCTCAAAATTTCAGATAGCTACCTGATAGCCAGATAGCTGCCTGCTTTGTTAAGGACAGTGGTAAACTACTCTGCCATGCAAACAATCTGTGATTTGTGACCGAGCGAGACTCCTAAAATGTATTAGCCTACACAGAACTGTAACATAAAAAAAGGAATAGTTTGACATTTGGGAATACTTTACAAGTTTATATTTGCTTTTCTGCTGAGAGTTAGTTGAAAAGATTGATACCCCTCTCAAAATAAGATAGCAGCCGGTTAGCTCAGCTTAGCACAAAGACTGGAAGAAGAGTGAGATAGCTAGCAAAACCTAGCTACCAGCACCAAAAAAAACCGATAAAAATTATTTCTTAAAAAGTCTAAAAATGTTAGTTTTAGCTGTAAGTTAGTTAGTTCGATTCAATCTCGGCCAAATAGCTAGCTGTAGCTTCACATTCGCTGTATGGACATCAGAGTGGTTTAAGTTTATTTCCAAGAAATGTCAAACTATCCTTCAAATAGTACCAATTCTCAGTGTTTTCTTGATGATGAGGATGAGTGTTAGATGTGAAGATACCTCTCTCAAATATCAGCTAACAGTTGGTTAGTTTAGTTTAGCCACATGCCTGGAAACAGAGGGAGAAAGCTAGCAAAACACAGCTTGCAATAAGCTCACTAATTAACAAGCTACATCTCGTTTGTTGAAACAATACATTTTTTTTAAAAAAGTGTAAAAATGACCCCTTTTTGATATTATGGGCAATTATTTAGCTGTTTTACCTTTTAGTTGCAGTTAGTTTGATTCTTGCTCATCTAGGCTAATGGGCTGCTATACAAACTATGCCTTCAAATTTGACGAATTTCTATGTTTTCTTCAAGTGTGGCGGCCTCAAAACTCCTTAGGTTTAGCCAGATGCCTTCTCTGTGGTAAACAACTCTCCCGTGCAAACAATTAAACAGCGATTTGTGACCAAACGAGACTCTTAAATTGCTCATGGAGAGTCTATATTTGTAGCAGAGCTTCCTAAATGTACTACTTAAGGTAAACTACATTAAAAGTGAGGTAATTAGTGTGCCACATAACAGACCACAAACTGCTAATTGTGCTGCCTGTGGTTGTCTCTGCTTGCCTCCACCCAACAGAACCTGCAGACTGCTCTTAACAAGCAACCCCGGCATCTATTCGGCACGAGATCACTGTCCGAGCTCAGAGCACGCAAACAGTAATTGTCAGCTGAGGTGTGATACGAAAACATGTCTGCTGGCAGGCTGAGCTGGGGCACGGAGTGCTAACTGGTGTGTGTGTGTGTTTGTTTAGCTCAAGCTGTGCACAAGGCGGTGCACCAGCAAAAGTGCATTTACATATGTGAGTAAGAGTGTGACTGTGAGCGAGAGTGGAGCGCGGTGTCTGTGTTTGTGCTAAGAGTGGATGAAATATGTGGGTGTTTGTGGGGGAGTCGGATGATTTTTACAGGCACTGATTCACTCGAGGGCGTCCGTGTCCAGGCTTGTTTAAGACGTGCCGGGTCCCGGGCGTCGGGAATGGCGCTCGGTTACAGGATCACGCAAAGGCTCCCTGAGGCTTAAGAGGAGTTGCCGACGCAGACAAAGTCAGAAAATCTGCGGTCTTTTGTGTTGACAGAAAAACTTGCATGTGAATGTTTGCCCCCAGAAAGTGCTGGCAATGCACCTTTTCCCTGAACTCTCCCTAACCTGTGAAAATCCTAGTGGATTTCTATCACAGTGACACACTCAAGTAAAAGCACATGTGTATTTCATGACTGATTGTGTTGCTGTTTGTTTATATTACTTAATGAGGTTTGAGGGCATATGAGTGACTTGTAACTTACTCACTCCGCTGTCATCGACTCAAACTCCACACCTCGTCTTCTTTGTCGAACAGTGACGTCATTCCCATCCAGGTCATGACCTCCTGATCATTCATATCCCCCTGAAGGGATTCCCTGGTCTGGCTTTACCTCCAGTATGACATGCTGGTGTGTAACACTGCAAAGTTTCCACTCCATTTATTTGGACGTGTCGGGGAAACCAGGAAGTGGACCAGACACTGAGGATGAGACTCAACGCAGACAAGAAACAACTGCTGACAGGCAGGGAGGAAACGGGGGAGCTCTTGCAGAGCTTGTGCGATTGTTCACACACACAGATTCCTGATAAAGATTTTTATTGGTTATCAAAGAAATGTGGGCTGCAATGGGAGCAGAAATGATGGAGCAGCTGCTTTTAAATCTGCCAAAGAGGGAAATAACTCCCTATCATGAGCTCCACAGAGGCTGACACTGCAATCCTCTGGAGGCATTTTGATTTAATAAGAGCCAAAGCCATGTTTTGACCATGTGGCAGATAAAGAACCGGGAAGAAACACACACACACATCGCGGAGCTGCTGTGTGACTGAGCCAAACCATAACCGAGAAGACCCACTCAAAGGAAAACTCAAAGTAGCTTGGCAGACGGCGAACACGCCGGGATCAAATAAGTGTGGACTCATGTCGTTTTTTTGCATTTGCCACTTCAACACTGTGTGGAGAAAAAAAGGCAGCTATCTCGAATCCCTACTTCCCTTGAGACACACACACACACACACACACACACACACACACACACACACACACACACACACACACACAGAGGAAAGATCTGGAGCCAATTGTCTCATGCCACAACACCCTCAACCTCCCCTCAGTTCCGCTAAATGTCTTCTTGTGCTACAGGCTCCCTGGGATTGAATTTATAACCCCGAATTGGGCAAGATCATTAAGAGCACATTCTGCTTTCATTACCATGATGCATGTTCCTACGCTACAGTCTTATAAACAGACAAAGAAGGAAGGCAGAAGGAGGATGAGAGCAGAGCAGGGTTGAATGGAGCCATGGGACACGGCCAACCGTGTTGACCTCTGGCGCTAACATCAGTGACCCACACTTTTGACTGACGCACAGTTTTTCTATCACGTTTTCCCTCTCGCTCTCTGCAGAGCGTGGCACGCTGCCTGCGACCGAGGCCGCCCCCCGTAGCGCCGGTCAGCTACCTGACTCACAGATCCTACCGGGCAGTTTCAGGTTCACTGAGCAGGATGGACGTGTCGGTCCTTGCAAAGGAGATCTCAGAGTCCCTTCAGTTAGCACAGCCACGGACAGCGCTGTGCGTGTGACTAAGTGACTGCCCAACAGGCTTCCTACCCCCTCCCTGCTTTTATCATAAAGATGTGAGCAAGGGGTTGTGACAAGGCTGATGTACACAAAGAGGTCACAAGTCTTCCAGGGACGGAAGAGACATGTTGTCCTTTTTTGACTCCAAAATGATCAAAGGATTTGACTTAGCTGGGGAAGAGAAAAAAAAAAACGAGAAGTAGTTTGGTGTCAGCATGGATTTCATGGCACATCACAGCAAAGATTAACTATTTAAACACACACACACACACACACACACACACACACACACACACAGACACACACAGACATGTAATGTAAAATGTGTCTCCAAATGATAGATGTACAGATTTTCCACTACAGCTCATTTGGATCTCACTGTGTTGTGTGTGCATGTCCTCAGTACACTGCCATGGGCATGGGCGTAGGCGCAGTGTTTTTCCCTCCAACTATCTCGTCATGTAAGAACAGCGAGATCTTTTTTTAATTTGCTTTGGCAGCGTTTCATGCATGTGTCAATCACCGTGGCTGATATATGTCTGCTGCTAAAATCCTGATTGACGGTGTTAATAATTTCAGTCCAGGAATTTGTCAAACATACATTAGAAACTGAGTTTAGAAAAATCCTTTTTAAAGTTAAAAATACTAAATATCTACCAAAACAAAATAGCCTGCATCCATGCTAAAGGCTCTGTTAGCTGTACTTAGGCTAAGAGATGCTCAAGCTTTTGTCATAAATATAGAGTTCTGAGATATTGGGGGAAGCGAATAGCAGTTTTTTTTTTCTCAACAAAAATAAAATATAGGATCCACCCCAATATTTTTTGTACCCTGACCTGCCTTAACCATCTAAGTTTAAGCATGGTAGCATGGTAGCATGTTGACATTTTCATGAAGTACAGCCAAGGCTGATGGGATTGTAACTACTTTTACAGGTACTTGGTCAAACAATGACTACTAACACTAATACAGTACTAACATTAAAAGATCATCCGCAGGTGGACATGAATGCACCAAATTTCATTGCAATCCAGCCGCTATTTGTTAGCTGTTTCTCTAAAAAAACTAAAAATGTGAACCTCACTGTGGTGCTAGAGGAAAGGTCAGAGGATCACCAAAGTGAATATGATTCATCCTCTGGGGACCATGAATGCCTATGTTTGATGGCAATCAACGAGGTAGGCTTTTCCACCAACATGTATTTGGTTCATGCACATAACTTTGAACCATTCGGCGCATTTTGACTTGAAACATATTGGCTCAGAACCCAAAAAGTTGTTTCCCAGCTAGGACCAAAAATAGCAGGTAAGGTCTATGACCTTAAGTGAGAACCAAAATGGGTGGGTCATATTTTCTGGGTCATTGTCCATTGTGCAACTCCCTACATTGATGACTCATCCTCGATTACATCCGCTCAAAGCTGGTGGAAACGCCCACTGGTTCATTAGATAGTATCAGTGTTCCAAGAATCTTGAACTGAACCGGTTCAAGAACCAAGGCTTATTTGGCGGGGAAGGGATTCAGCGGACTAACTGACCAACAGACCAACTAGTAGCCTGACATTGAGTGTCTTTCGACCAAGGCAGTTCAGGTGCTGATTCAGAGCCAGTGCCCACTCTGGAACATGTTCTTGTGTTTCAAAAGCTAATGAAATGAAAACTGGTTCCAGAGTGGCACCAACACTTTTCAGGTCTACAATAAAGAGCCCCATATATCCAGTGACCACTTTTGTCAGTAACGAGCAATCTAACGCGTTGTGGTGCGCGTGTGATTCCGCGGTAAGAAAATTACAGCAGTTGTCCACTCACCGTCCCCGCAGCTGCAGTTCAGCCACTTTAACAGCCAACTTCAATACAGTTGTCCATCTCCCTCTTCTTCCGTCTCATCTTTGGGCCTTTCCTTTTTTCTTTGCAAAGTAGCTCTCCGAAGACGTTTGTTTTCCATTAATCTCAGCTAGCTTGATTTTTTTAGGGTATACCGGTCCGTGACTGAAACAGGTACGTGTCAAGCGCGCCAAGAGGAACAGACGGATGTTGTTAAAAGAGAATCCGTTTTTCAAAATAAAACAACTTTCCGAGTATGATCGTCAATATAACGGAAATAAAATAACCCAATGCACCTGCTGAATGTAACTAATGACGTAACTTTTAATCTACCTTAGTTACTTTTAAAAACACATAATCAGCAAAGTAACTAAGCTACTTTTTAAAGGAGTAATCAGTAATCACTAATCGGATTACTTTTTCAAGGTAACTGTTGCAACACTGCTTATATCAGGGGCTGGGGGCGAAATAATTGTGACCAAGGGCCAACTGAAGCTGCTGATGACTGCCATTTTTAATAACCAGCGGTAGTGTAGCATGATTTGACGTGTCCCCAGGAGAATAAACAATTTTAATAAACAAGATTTTCACTTACGGATGCCAAATTGTAGCAACAGTGGCCCGAGGACCAGGCATGTTTGGATGACAATGCAGTTATGCAAATCCAAGAGTAAAAAAGTCGATGAAGTCTGCCATCGTTATTTCTAGCAATGCTGGGAAATCGGAGACGTATACAGCGACCGAATGATGTGACTCTACAGTGGCTCTCATGCCCAGGGAAAAGCAAACCCTTTCTTAAAAGGTTTGCAGGTTGCATCAGCCCAGAACCAGCACTTAGTTTGCTTTGGTCGAAAGGGGGTAATAGTCAGTGGTGTCCTGCTGCTGGTGTACCTAAAAAAATCAACCACACTCATAGACAGACACACTCATAATCTAAGCAAAAATCAAATCTCATCAAACATGATTACTTCTACAATTGTTATATTTATTCCAAGAAAACAAGTCCTGGTACAGTTAGGACACAGGTCTTAAATCACTAAGACTTGCAGTTTCAGTTCCCCTTACAATGTCAAGGCAGAGTGCTTTCATGCAACATCCGATGCTCGGATGCAGGTCAGGCTTGGAATCAATCATGCATCTCTGATTAGACAGCTCTCCACTTTAGTCTTCAAATTAGTGGCACGTGGAGGTAAAAGGAGATCTAAGCTGTCAGTAACATCAGCAAGCTGAGTGCGAATAGATCAACATCGTCTGTTTGGGAACAATAGCGTGGAGAGGAGGAAAACACCATCAGGCCGTCATGTGATGTTGACGAGGATGATGATGATGATGATGATATAAACCATGATGGATCCTTCTATTAATAGACCTGGCAATAAAGTGACCACAGTCACAAAGGAGAACAGCAACGCTGTGAATGAGAGGCCCCATTATGTCCAAATGAAGGAGTCAGCCACGCTGTCAAGAGGCCACTTTGCAAACAAACCTCATTTGACTGAGCATGTCTTTCTCTTTCCCCTTGCCCACCCGCTCTCTCTGCGCTAACCCCCCGACTCCTTTCTGCTGAGTGGGTGTTTGGAGGAGTTCTGAAGGTCAGGGCAGAGGCTCTGAAGTGAGGAGTGAACTCGGGGCTTTGACCTCTGATTGGCCCCTGGCTGCCCTAGCTGCTGTGAGTCACAGGGACGGAGCCGCCGCGCCAACCGAAGAGGGGCCCAGACAAGTAGGCTGCTGACAAAAGGAGAGTTGTGCAGAGGTGGCGAGGCACAATGGGATGGTTTGAGAGGAGGAGGTGAAGAGAGCTCAATCTCCACCATAAGCACCTTATTGTTAAAGCCTGCTTAGTTAGGACAGAATGTATAGGGTGAGGAAATTAAGGGGATTTCCCCGCGTGTAGGAATTGGTGATGTTGTGCGATTGAGGTGAGAAAAGATGGACTTTGTTAAAAACATATACTCCTTAATCTCTTACATGCTCTTACTCCTTCTGGGAATAAAGCAACACAATGTCAAAAGTTCATTCTACATGACCCATTGTCTCTGAAGACAACTAAATGCTTTCTGCAGCAGTGGAGGTGTGAGAGAGTTAGAAATAGGTTTATTTTTCTTATCTCCTCCCTTCATGCAGATGTTCACAGTGTGGTTAAAAAAAAAATCTTCACTCCACCCTTAGTGATAATACGTGCTTGTTCTCTCATACACACACGCACACACACACACACGTACACACTTTGCTTAATCTTACGGTAAAGAGCTTCCTTTCACCCTCAGGCCTTGCCTTTCCCAAACTCACCCAGGAACAGCAGCAGGTAACACTCGGTTGGTTTTTGGCACCCGTCCATGTGATCCCGACTGTTAAAACCGAGTCTGTTGCCAAGCAGCTCGTCCTGCCCTGGAACTCTTTGAAAGTTTGCCCAAAAAATATGCATAAAAAAAAAAAAAAAAACCCAAATCAACAGAAAAATCCTGGAGCAGTTTTTAGCAATAAGTAGGACTAGAGAGCGAGAGAGAGAGAGAAAGAGAGAGAGAAAAAAAGCAGAACTCAGAAGAAGGAATTTCTGCACTCGAGTACATGGAGCAACTCTAAATCTAAACAGACTAAACAAGACATGTGACTAATCGAGATGTGACTAAGATGTCGGCCACTTCATTTTTTTTTTCTTCTTTAGCAAAAGCTGGAACCTGATAACTGAAGCGTTGGACAAATCACCACATGGCATTGTTTGGAGCTGAATCCACCCAAAACATTCACAGCACTACTGTTAATAAATCACTGGGGTGATTAATAGAGATTACTGAGGACACAAACAATATCGCATATTAATGTTTCACACGTCGTACATCTGTCTCCGCGTTCACACGTTTGTCTCTCCCGCTGCTTGGGTAACATGAGTGTTTTTTTGACTAACATTTGGCAGGATGGCACGGTGCCACCTCACGAGTGTTCCCGTAAACACTCACCACTCTGGACCCTATACTGTTGTGCTTTGCCAAAATGTCACTGGGACTGCGGTCAGCCCCGACCGCAGTGCTGAATAAAACTTAAACCGGAGCAGAGAGCAGGGCAGCAGCAGGAGCAGGCAGCTGCACGGAGAATAGAATTTATAAGGGAGGTGGCAAAGTGGAGGCACAACACTGCCAGGAACTATTGTTTTCCTCTGTTTGTTCATATTCCCATGGATACTGACAAAAAGGCATAGAATTAAAATAGTCCCTCCGAATACCAGAGAATTACCTGAGATGGGGCTATTATGAATCGGCATGAAGGCCGTAAAAGTGGTGATTTCAGACTTTCCGAGTGAGGAAGGATGGTAAACAGCTGAGTTCTCCTCTCTGTGACATTTGAGCGAGACGTTGAGTAAGTCCTGTCCTAACACTCCCTTTAGGCCCAAACATGATAACAGGGTCTGCCAGAGCAAATATCTCCAACAAGTACATGTTGTTACAGGGTAGTTGTGACTGTTCACTGCCACAGGGGGAAAACCTGTTGAAAGCTTGATCAGCTCTTTTTTTTCGCCGTCACAGTTCACACACACACGCAGGCTGATATTCTCGGGGTGATGTATATGGTGTGAAAAATACTCAAATATGATGATGTTCTGGTTTAATTTGGCAGTTTAACGGGTTTGATTTTATTTCATAGACCAGTCAGAGATATGGACTTGACATGAAAGTTAAGTCTCATGACTTGACCTGATAAATGATGATAAAAATGACGCGTTTCAGTTTAGGTTTTTCAGTCTGGCTGTCAGTTTTTCTGCGTTTTGGACATATCTTTTGACATATCACGCGCTTACGTTTGTGCCTTTCCTTCAGTGTGTTACAGGCTCTTGTGCGTGTAAAAGATCTTGAAAGTTAAAGAGGTAAAAGATCGCTCCAACAGAGGAGCACTGCTCCTGAAACGCCTCGTCAATCGTCAAATCTGTGACGTTGTGACATCACACTATGTCACCGGGTCACAAATTTACATCACGTATCGCTAATGGCTAGTCTGGCGTGGAGGAATTGATTTAGCAAACATGTTCTGTCGTTGTCAGTGGTGCTGGCTCAGGCGTGTGCGAGCTGACCAATCAGGGCAGAGTGGGTATTTGTGATGTTATCCAAATATCCACATATTTGTATCACAGATGAAGATAAAAAGCCAGTGCCGCTGAAATAGTTCCCTGAAGGTAATAGGTGTATGGTTGAAACATCCAGCTTCTGTGACTCCAAGTGGCACCGACAATTCAAATGCATGAAAAATATTTTCACAACAATATCCCCTCTTGTATTAATTAACATCCAGTTTATAATCCATTCAGAAGAGCATATTTGGAACGTGACGGTGTTGATAAAAGGGTACTTAAACTCATCTGATAGAGCTGTTGGGGAGGTCAGGAGCCACTGATCCAGACAGACCCTCTGCCTGTTTATATGTCTTACTATTCAGTCGTCTGATATGCCTCGTCTCATCTGTAAACCCAACATCGATCATTGATTTGTTTCCTGCTATAAATGACTGGAGCTGAAAACGTTCAGAGACTCGTCCCTCAGGTGCAGCCCGCAGGATTTAGCGCCTGCTGAAGCGAAGCATCCCACCTGACTTGTTCTGTCTGTGCGCGGATACGGGATCCATCGGCGGAGGCATTTGTGTTTGTGTGGGCGTTGGAAGAATTACAAACAGGAGACAAAGGTTCCCTTCACCACAACTGTAACAGGTGCACTACTGAGGAATCACATTTCCTTTCTCTGCACAGTGAGCTCTCAGACAGAGCGAACCACAAGTCCTCTACCTGTAGAGCCAAAGCGAAAAAAAAGATAAGGCGCTATAGATCAAACAGGTTGGTTAGTGAACACAAATTTTCCTGTTTGAAATTAATGTCTGGGTTCCTTGTATTTCCCACTCATGATCAGAGCATGGCTATTTCAGGCAGCGTGCCAAACATCAGTGATACCTCATAAACCTGTCAGGATCCTGGAGGAGGGAGTGTTTGCTCTGTGACTCGTCAGTGTTCTGCTTCCGTGGTGTGTGTCACTGAAGTATGTCTTAATGTAAATATCCGTAAGACGATGCGTTGGACTGTATAGGACGTGTACTAGTCCGTCTGTCCTTTTATTACAGATGACCGCTAAGTTCTCCTCCCTGCTGGGACAGAAAGTCCCTAACAAACCTGCTCATGGATGGGCTTTATACAGGAGCTGGACTGCTCCTGGAATGAGGCCCAGGTGGGCGTGGCTTCCCGGTTCTCCCGGAGAGGAACTGGTACGTCATCATGCCCAAATAAGGCCTGAGGACTTCCTCCACAGGATGGATCATAATAAAGCACAGCAACAGTAAATAAATAGGCAACATCTCCTATGTAATGGATCTAACGTGAGCTATAGACTGATCTGATCCGTATTTGATGCCACACTTATTGTTACTTATTGTTATATCACACGAACTCAGACAAATGACGGCGCGCTTGTTTCACAGTCAAACAACACGGATGAATGAATTAAAAGCTCTAACTTGGTCCGCCGCGGCAGCCTCACCTCTCCGCTTACACAACACGCTCTTATTCAACGCACGAACGCGCAGTAAAAGGTGCAAGAAGCGAAGCGGGCTCGTCTATTTCTGACAGCGGGCTCCGCTGCGATCCCTCCTCGGTGCGCTCTCTTGCCTACAGGCTTGTTTACAGTCGCCTCTTCCCGGCATCAGCGTCACATGGCGACGCGCTTCGCTGGGCGTGGCCCGAGCCGAGCGGCCAATCGGAGCGCCACACTTACCCAGCGTGTATGCCTATATATAAAGGTACGTGCCGGACGGACTGCACACACCTCAACAAGCACCACGAGCAGCAGCTGACAGGAGTCCAGAGAATAAGTTTTTGGCTCACAGGACTGAAGAACAGCAGCAGGAGGACACTGGACAAGACTTTTAGCCGCTGACACTGAGCTGCACACTTTTGTCGGACATTGGACTTTCACTCTTTCTCTTTTCGGAGTGATTTTGAATTCCCTCTTGATTTTGGGACACTGTTGAGAGAGAGACAGAGAGAGACAGAGAGGGGACGAGCGCATGCTCTCTGCTGTAACTCACTTTTGTTGACTGTGTTTCTATAAGCAGCCGGTAAGCTTACTTTTCCTACGACTTTATGTCTACAAAGATGGAACAGCCTTTTTATCATGACGACTCTTTTCTGTCGGCTTACGGCCACTCAGATGCTGCAATGCACGACTACAAACTGCTAAAGCAGAATATGAATTTGAACTTGACAGAGCCATATCGCAACCTGAAATCGCAGCTGAGAGCCGAGACAGACCTCTACCAGGGGGGGCAGCAGCAAGACGTGGGGTCCCTGAAGCTCGCGTCCCCTGAGCTCGAGAGGCTCATCATCCAAAACAGTAACGGGGTGATCACCACTCCCACCCCGGGCCAGTACTTCTACAACCGGGGCATCACCGATGAGCAGGAGGGCTTCGCGGAGGGGTTCGTGAAAGCTCTGGACGAGCTGCACAAGATGAACCAGATGCCCCCTCCGAACGTGTCCATCGGTGCCGGCGGAGTTACGACGTGTTCCGCGGCGGCCTCTAGCGTCTTCGGCTCCACCTTGCAGCCCGAGCCTCCCATCTACACAACACTGAACGCCTACTGCCCGAACACGAGCCTCTCTTCCGCATCCAGCTACCCCACAGCCACCATCAGCTACTTGCCGCCGCACCAGCAGAGCCACCCGCAGACCTCGACGCACGGCGCGCACCCGTTCCAGCACGCTCTGCCCGGCGCAGGGCTCCATCCGCAGCGGCTGGTCGCTCTGAAAGAGGAGCCCCAGACCGTGCCGGACCTCCTCAGCAGCGACGGCTCGCCTCCGATGTCCCCGATCGACTTGGAGACTCAGGAGAGGATCAAGGCGGAGCGCAAGAGGCTGAGGAACCGGCTAGCGGCCACCAAGTGCCGGAGGCGCAAGCTGGAGCGCATCGCCCGGCTGGAGGAGAAGGTGAAATGTCTGAAGAACGACAACCAGGGGCTGTCCAACACGGCGTCCGTGCTCCGGGACCAGGTGGCTCAGCTCAAACAGAAGGTCCTGACACATGTGAGCAGCGGCTGTCAGCTGATGCTTACAAGCAAGATGGAGGCATTTTAATACACCAGAGACTAACTAACAGACTGAAAAGTAATAACACTGGAGTCTGCATGCGCAGCACTGGGACACCGGCTCATGTGTGCCGTCAGCACTGACAGACACACGGGGTCGGGGGCTATGTGTAGACATCTCTTTAGGCTAATTGGGGGTTTTAAGGACTGATTGAAATGGTACTTCCGGATGCTGGACATCGCTCAAAAGACCATTCAACCCTTTGCACCAGGGCAGCATCCAGACTGAGCAGACACTGAGCAACACGGCGGGCACAGGCCCAGAAGTCGGGTTTACTAATGGTAGAAAATGGGAATGATTATTGTATACTTTGTACTTTTTTTGCAACTGATATTGTCATGCAATGCTGCATTTATTCAGTGTGTAAATTATTCCGTTTGCCCGGTTGATCCGGACAAACTAATGATGTCCAATGTTTACATGTCTTTTTTTATTTGTGATGTGTATTTAAGTAAAGTGTCTTCAAATGAAACGGAAATGGTTGACTTGAGTGTCTGTTTATATTTATCACTCATCTATACTTTCATATACATATATATTACACACTTACATATATAACATATTTACATATATATATTACATATTTATCACATTATTATTAGTTATTAGTCAAAAACATGGCACACATATGAACAGCTGGAAAAGAGTGGGGGAGATAAACAGGTTTCTTTCCAGCTGTAATGTCACCATGACAGTTACCATGGCTCCCGGTGAGGAAGCCTTACACAAGCACATTCTGGTTTCTGTGTTTTTACGCACGGAGCGTGGCCCGCGCACGTAGGCCTTTTCCTTATTACGCACGGGGCTTGTCCATATACGGGCATGTTGGTGACTACTTCGTCATATGGGAGGATTTCTGGGAACCCCCGCCCAGGTAGCGAGCTGGTTTCATCTCGATCACGCCCTCTGTTGTATCGATAAGGCCAGCGAGCTTCATGAGGGTGGCGGAATTTCCTTTTTTATTGAGCAACTTCACATTAATCTGTCACACACTGCCGGCGCAAAGTCCAAACTTGTTATCAGGTAGTTAAAAAGTCGGCCTGAGTCGATGTGGGACACCAGGAAGTAAATGAGCCCTCAGTAATGAGGCGTGTGGGATCATTTTTAACCACTTTATCCAAAGTGAAACCTTTAATTATGAAAGAATCCACATTCTTGCCCCAAATCCGCCTCCGCTCATGCGTGAAGGCATGTTTGAGGTGTCAGTGTAATTGAAACGCTGCACACGAGGGGAAGTGACAGCGGCACCGGGAATGTCGGGGGCGTCTCAAGATGCCACGCCGCTTGGCACAGCGGTGGGTGAGAGTGGGCGCCCGGAGCGCGCGGGAAGGAGCATCTGTGTGGATGGATGGAGATGCGCGCCCTGCCAAGGACAACAGTCTGCCGGGACGCATCAGAGGCCAAGTATGTGCGGCATGAGGGGCTCAAAGGACTGGATATAAGGGGGAAAGTCCCGCGTTAAGTAGACGGGATGAGTCATTAGGCTATTATCCAGGGGTCAGTAAACGTTTTCATGGGCCCCAGATGCACCAAACACTCATTATAAGGATAATATGAGGCGGACTAATTGCTCACCAAGATGACTTAGGGGAGCACTTTGGGCTTAAAGAGGAAAATCCGTGAAGCCAAAAAAACAAACAAAAAATGAAAAAATAAAACGTTGGTTCAAAGTCTCTGTGGCCTTTGGCAGAGAGAGAAGTGGTTCACAGGCTGGCCTCAGGAAAACCAGAGGGGGCTTTCTGTCCTGTAACAGCAGCGGGTGACGTACGCGTAAACAACAGAGCCAGTCTGGACTGAAAACAGAAGAAAAGAAAAACACCACACCTCTCAGTACTCACGAAAACCACTTCAAAAGAGCCTATAGGAGAGGGCTGCGGTTGCGTGCGCGCTCTCACCTCGCGCTGTTTTGGAGAGGTTCTACCCTTTTGTTCATCACGCAGACGCGTATTTTTCGAACAGCCCAATTTCCATCAACAACAACTCCCCTTATTTTTGTGCGCCATGGACCGTGGAAACAGAACCAGGCACGCGCCCACACGAGTTCCCCTTTCCTGTGACTTTTTAACAAGAAACCTGCATTTCAGGGGATGTACATTTTTACGAGCTCGGTGCCTGTTTTCGACACTTTTGTGATAAGAATCGCGATGTAAGCGGCTGTTTCATGTTCGGCAAAAATATTCAGTCATTAAAAGTCGCGACCTATAACAGCTAATCAGACGCGGTACTTGTAAATGCCACTGCAGTGTGAGAGGCTCCGTTTACGCACGCAGCGGGCCTACATATTATAATGCGCGCACAGAGTCCAAATAACAAGCCAATTGAAGCCATACTGGCTCTCCACACGCCTCGGCCCACAACCCACACCGAGTGTCTGTGGGAACATCTGTGATGCGAACGGTGACGTATGAAGGGCTCTGGGTGGGTTTGATTTTTCCTCTCCACGAGCCCCCTTCCCCTCCCACAGACACACACATACGCATGCACACACATACTCACGCACACACACACACACACACACACACACACACACACGCCTGGCTCTCTCTCACTCATTCTCTCCCTCCCTCCCTCCCTCTCCCTTGGTCTTCTGTTATCTTCTCGAGAACCATGAATATTCCTCCCACCTTGCCGCGGCCATCTGAGGTTCTTACAGAAGTTGGATCACAAGTTGCATCACTAGTTTTGGACGGCTGATACAGGGCTGGTTCGGGATGCGTTTTTTTTTTTTTTACAAGGCCTAGTTTGAAGAAAGTTTTCAACAACATTTGAGCCTTTTTTTTTAATGTGAGATGCTCCGCATTCTCAACATGTAGGCTCCAAAAGCGAAATCACACGTGTGGGAAGCCGATGCGATGAAGCGATGAGGTAAACGGTTCGTTTTAAAGGTCTCGCATGAAGGCAATGAGAGTTTCTCTTTGAATTAAACGCGAAAAATGATTCAGTGAATCACCTGTCCCCGTCATGCTACATGCTGCCACATGTAGCAGGTCATCACAGAGGGGCCCATCAGTCCGGTTGTGACGACACACCTGGGACCTGAACCTATAGTGAACAGAGAGCTGTTATCCGAACATAAGGTACTGATATATGCTCACATTGTAATGTAGGTCTGTGTATTAATACTAAAACAGAGCAGTGGCCCTGGCAGCAGATCTTGAGCCACTCTCACACTGCACAGCAGGGTCTAGTCAGTGGGGTTCGGAGGGGTTTTGGCAGAGCCACATCGCCATCTAGTGGACGAACACTGGAACAACAGCTGGGATCATGAACTGCAAATGAGTTCCAGTCTCAAAGACTTCCTTTGCTATGATCAGTGCTGGTAAAGGGCCAAATGAAGCAGTGTGTGGGGTATATGTTACACCAGGTCACCGCAGGTTGATAATCACATGCAGGACAAGTGCTACTGTCTGTCTGCATACTGCAGATGTAACCTGTTTTTTGAATGAGGGACTCAGTCAAGCTTTGGTCTACAGTTGGAGGTAATTGTTAGTTTATGTAATTCCTCTTGCATCAAACATTCACTTTGGACACTGTGCGATCTTTATGTAAATGTGGAGGGCTGGCGTATTGTATTTAACCAGCTGTCTACCGTCTTCATCCCCGACAAAGGCTGAGTGCATTCATTATTCATTTTTTTGAAACAGCAAACCTGCCCATCTGCACAGCTTCTAGGATTACAATGCAGTATGTATTTAATCTCAGCCAGGGACTGTGTGCAAATGATCTTGAAGGAAGTACTTGGAAAAGGGTGGAAGGCTCTTTGTCTTCTGTTTCGGCTGCAGGTTCCGATTTGGAATAAGATCGTTGTTATTTCATTAACTTATGAAGTTTAAGGTTATTAAGTATCGCTTTTCATGTTGGTTTTTCAAAGTTGTCATGCTTCCTTGTAGTTGTTATGTTGATGCGAGTTGATACTGTCAAAAGATTCGGAATCAGAAATACATGCGTTACAGTTTCCCCTTCCAGAATATAAGAAAACGTCACACTAGATATAAGCAAAATTTTAACAGAAAGATAATTTCACAATAGTACATAAGAATAGATTATATATAGAACTACAAAATAAAGTAGTAACTAGAAAATGGGCGTTTTTTAACATTAGGGATGATTGCGTGGTCCTGGACCTGAGTGCGATTGGCCCCCCATCTCCAAATGGACCCTACCTAATCAACACAGCTCAACAAAGCGTTGGTTTCACAGTGCTAACATTTATCGAACGACTTGAAATTTGCAGTCAGGTGTTCTAGAGCCATCCCTGATGTTAAGGTCTTATAAATCAAGGGAAGGTGGAAAAGGGTCTGGTTAGGGTCTGGCAGGCCCAAAGCTCTTCCTCCACCCAAGTAATTTTTACACAGTCCCTAAAGCACTTGTTTTGTATTTTTCCATATACACTTAATATCAACTGTATTGTCGCTTTGGTTGTCCATGAGCATCTCTTTGACGCGAGGGGTAATCTGCAGAATGAGGATGTGAATAAAGCCAGACGCAGACACACAAAGGCTCCATTAGTCACCACTCAGAAATACTGAGTGTGTTTGTGTGTGTGTGTGTGTGTGTGTGTGTGTGAGAGAGAGAGAGAGAGA
>CAEMYA010000193.1:1452156-1478517 GCA_903131615.1 Diplodus sargus | reverse complement strand
TTTTTTTTTTTTTTTTTTTTGTGCCAGCATTTCGGCACAGACACGGACACTATTTGCTGATTAGACCTCGTTCCCACAAAATCCGGAGCAGAAAGAGTGTCTAATGCTGCGATAAATCAGACCTTGGCTGGCAAAGAATGTTGCCAATGAGTACAAAGAGAGAGTGAGCCACTCAGTGCCAGAGGGATTTTTGCATGCAGTGAATGTGTGTGTGTCTGCCTATGTGTGGCTTTAAATGTATCAGCTCGTCTCTATGCAAATTGACATCTACTGCAGTAAGCACTTACAAATCCTGCCTGTATCAGAGTATATTTATTCTACACACACACACACACACACCTGCACAGTGTTTCTGTGTTTCGGGTAAACTTTTCAGGAGGTGGAAGAAACACCAGCAAGGACTTTTAAAAGGATTTGTTTCAGAACAGAGTGCATCTGTGTATTATATCATTTGAATTCGAAGCTTATAAATCACAGTCTCAGACTTGTGAGAGCTTTTCATGTTTGTGTGTGCCTTTTCTTTCCAGCGCGTCTCAGCCCCGAGGTGGACTAAAACACCACCAAACCTCCCACCCCTGCTATCTGCAGAGAAAACAAAAAAATCGAGTTTTACTGCTGTGACCTCCGGAAAAAAAAAAATGCTGCGAGAGGCTGCCACTCGTCTGCAGCCCCTCTGAGATGGGTGATTTGTTTGGATGTGCCGAACGCGGTGATTTGTTTGTATTCAGGTTGCTGTTGTAGAACACTTCGTTTTGAGAGCTACTTAAATTTATCGGAGCCTATTTTGTGCCATTAGTGGCGCCCTACATGAAAGTGGGCCAATTCGGAGCACACAAAGCACCAAAACACACGGGCGCGGAGACACACACACACACACACACACACACACACACACACACTATTTGCATTTCCTCTCTTACTACAAATCAGTCATTTCGAGTAACCATCCAATATCCACCAGAGAGCCTTAATAGGTCTGGTGTCTAGGGGTGTGTGTTCATTTGTTGGAGTGTCCTTTTGTCTGTGTGTCTGTGTGTGAAAGTGACAGAGGGACACAAAGAGAGAGTGTAGAAAGAGGTAAAAGGGAAGAGAAAGCAGGGAAAAGGACACATTTAGATAGATAGATAGATAGATAGATAGATAAATAGATAGATAGATAGATAGATAGATGAGGTGTCATGGCCATGGTGTATGTGACAGTTAGCTCACTGACAGCCCCCTCGGTAACTCGGCCTCTTCTTAAATCACCCCTCTGGCCTCTGCCCACTGAAGCAGGACCGAACCTTTTCATGCTTCAGCCCACAGAGCCACCCTGAGCTGTTAACCCTTCGCTCACCGCCCGCTCCTGACCACCAGCACACAGCGCCGCACGGGAGCCTTCCACCTGCAGATCGCGGCTCATGTGACAATCCTGTCAGCGGGATTCAGACCTCTGACACCTCGTCAAGAAATCTCAGGTGAGGTGCGGCCGCACTTGGCTTCACATCAGGCACGACCGCGTGTTTGTGTTAATACAGAAACGGCTCGATTACAGCAGCTGCATGAGGAGCTCTTTATAATTGTGTTACAACAATTAAGACAAGGATCATGATGACACTGCTAACCTCCTGATGCTTATACCAGGTATGATGTGACCATGTTGACACGTTTAAAGATACAGTATCATGTCACTGAAACACAGATTTTACTTTTTTTTTTTAGCACTGCTGGGTCTAATTACAAGTTTACGACAGTGGTGTTGCGATCAGAAGCTGTGGGGTTGCGCCAAATCGCACAAAATGCTGACGTCTAAAGTCTACGTAATGTAGCTTTAAATAGAAAAAGCTTGGTGGAAATGTTGAGTGTGTTCTTCCCTGTTGTTCGATGTATTGTGAGGTAGATTACATTGCCAGTCCTTGGCGTGCTCGCTACGTTTGTCTGAGTGTTTGGAAATGTTCTTGCATTCCTGTGTGCGCAGAGATACTTTGTAAAATGAAAGTCCTGCTGACAGAGAGGAAAGTATCGACTTTCTTCGACTTTTTTCGACTGATACATGTGTACGTGGATCAGGCCTTACTTTTATCATGTTACAAACTCCCTGAGGGTCAGAGTGTGGACATTCACGTGATCGTCCACATTTGTGAACTCACGGCGCAACAAAAGTAAACTTGGCACTTAGTTCATGCACTGTGTCAGACACTCAACGGTCATTTTTATGGTCAGACACATCATTTTTCTTTTGACAAAATGGGCCCATCACACTTTCTATTGTGTATGTTTCAAACTTGTTGTGAACACATGCCCCTTATTGCACTTTGTCTGCAGCTGTCTGTATGATCAAGGCTTTATTTGATCGTAGTTTAACATGCTAATATTTTCTCATTAGAAATAAATGCAAAGTATGGTAATATCATTATGGTGTACAACTAATAATTATAATCAGTTATACACCAAAGTAATTGTTAAATGAAAATGTTTTAACTGATGATAGAGCTGGATGAACAGTTGAAGGAGTGTCACAATTCATCCTAAGGGTAACATGAATGTTTGTGACACATTTCATGGCAAGCCAAGCAACGGATTTGGAGACGTTTCTCTCAAAACCGCAAATGTCAACCTCGTGGCAGCGCTAGGAGGAAAAGTCATCCAAGAATCTCCTGGGGACTGTGAGTGGTTGTGCAAAATTTCAAGCGGTGGAACGACTGGAGTTACGATCCGCGGAGCCAGTGTTGCCCGTGTGACTAAGAACACGGAAAATATCTGATTTCAACAACAACAACAGTCCCTCAACAGAATAAAAAGGCGCACAGTCCCAGGATATGTAAGCAGCCAATCAGTGATGTCCCAGATCAAAGCCTACCTGCTGATACTGAACACAGGTTCCAGTGCAGTTCTGCCCTCTGGGGTCTCTGGCCCAGTTACGAGCGCATGTCATGTCCATCCTGCAGGCGTCAAACCTGAAGGAAAAGGATGTAAAGTGTCAAAATAAAACAACTGAAATGCCAAAACATGAAACTGTAATTCTGTCATTTGAATATTTCCTCCTATGGCACACTTTAGAGAGGTGGATGAGAATATCGCTGCAAAAATGATGCATTAATGTACTGTTTTATAGGAATGTACAGTAAGTTACAGACAGCAATGTTCTGCAGTTTTTCCCGGAGGCATGACATGTTAATTAGTTCCATATTTACTGCACAGACATGAGTGGGATAACCATCTTATCGAAGGCTCAGCGAGACAGAGAACAAACGTATTTCCCAAATGTCAAACTATTCCTTTAAATATGCACATGTAAATGTAAATACGTGCTATAAATACTTGGTATTTCATGATTTTGTGTGTTTTTTCTTAGGAATGTAAAGAAGATATTTGTGTCGAGACGCAAAGCAACCACGACACAAAGCTGTTTCTCATTTCTTGGAATCTCCTGGGTGTCTACAAACCCGATCCTACTTACCCTACTCTATAAGGAAAGCCTGATATACCTAACCGTACAGTTTTATGCTGATTATTAGACCCGCTCTCTGTGTTAGCATGGACAGCGCCGTGGGCTGTTGATGCACTGGCTGCTGTCCTGCCTCTCTCCCTTGTCAGCCTCTCAGATGGAAACTGATTTTGATTTAGCTTCGCTTGGCAATGCGTTTGGCAGCCTCACCAATCACGGCAGAAGCTGTGGCAGAGCGGCACAGCCTGGATGTACGAGCGGCGGTGGGGATGGGGCCAGCGCGCGGCATCAGGGGAGCAGCGGTAAAAACACGACACGCGCTTCAGGAAGCCTTCACACCTGAGGAGAGAGAGGGAGGGGAGCAGTTAGTAGGGACATGATGAATGGGGACATCTGTGTTTGAACCTTTATTGACACTAGGAAGGCTGACTCAGCATGGTCTGAGACAAGGCAGGTAAAGATGACATGACCTATAGCTTCTATTCTCCTTGTCTTGTCCCTGGTTTTTTTGCCCACTTTACCTTAACTCACCCTTTATATTTGAAATTTAATCAAGACCGTTCTGCATTGCTGAATGAAGGAGCCAGCGACCCCCTGACACGTCTCATTTTTCATCCCACAGACTTAGTCAAAATCTCCAAGTTATTTTCTATGGTGGGTTTTAACATTTCACTCAATAAAGCTCAAGTGAAGCCTTGAAATAAGCACTTACAGAAAGGCCTATGTAAAATCCTCACACAATGTGATACTTACATTGAAGCTACTTAAAACCTGCGTCACAACTGATTTCCTTGAGGAAAATCAGCAAAAGAAAATGCGAAAATGCTTGTTTCCATCTACTCACATGCAATTATAGGAGCTGGTTCATTAAGAAAAGCAGCGGGCAACGCCAATTCTCCATCGCACCGTTTAAGAAAAAGGCGGTGCTGAGGGTGCCGCAAATGAAAGTGAAAAACAATACAGAAAACACGATGGAAATATGACTTTTCTGCTCGTTTGACGTATTAATTAGAAGAAGGTCACATCAGATCTGTGTGGAGCGACGAGGAGCTTTAATCTGCTGCTGTTTTCATCTCCTCGGCACAGCAGACGCTTCGGTGGGAGAGCATTAGCTCTCTTGCAAAACAGGCAAGAACCGCCTCAAGCGAGCATAAACACTGTTTTGCAAAATTGAAGATGTTTTTTTTTTTTTCCTCTGGTTTTGCCGTTTCCATCGACCTTTTCTGATGTGATACTTCAAAATACACAGAAAAACATGTTTGATGGAAACGCGACTACTGACAACAGCTGCCTATTTACACATATAACAGGGCAACATTGACATTAATTTACCTCCGCTGGGGAAGTTATGTTTTCAACCGTGTCTGTTTGTTGGTTGGTTGGTTTGTCATCAGGATTACACAAAAACTACTGGACGGATTACCACGACACTTGGATGGAAGATGGGTCTAAGACAAGAACGGAACCAATTAACGTTTTGGTGCGGATACGGATAAAGGGAGTGATCCAGGGATTATTCTCTCACCTTCTTTAACATTGCGAGATCTTCCACATTTTTGTTACTTTCACCGTGAATAAATCGTGGATCTTGTTGAAAAAAATGAAGCGTATTTAGGTGGCTGACATCTGTGAATCTGCAGAAAGCTGGAACTCGCAGATTAAAATACGTGTTATTTGATACTGGGTAGGCTTGACTGAATTAAAGGAGACTGTCGGGCCTTGGCAGAGGTATCCAGTATTACCTTCTGTTTTAGCTCTGTTTTTGGTCTCCACCAGAGAAAAGCGGCGAATACGCTTTACCCTATTTGATAGCATTAGCTGCTAACTTTGTCTGTTAGCTCGTTTAGGGTAGGAAGCGGACGGTCGTTTGTTCTTCAAACATGGTGTGACTGGAAAGGGCGAAACTAAATTAAAAAAAGAGTCGGTGTTGTGAGCCATTGCTAATTTTAAAAACATCAGTTACACAATTCAAAGTCAAATTTGCAGAGTCCAGATCAGCAGGATCTCTGCTGCGGTGAGACTTACTCGGAGCTCAGAGGGCCACACTTGTCCCATGGCTCATTCTTGTTGAGGACAGAGGGAACATGGGAGATATCCTGGATGTCTTCATCCGTGCAGCAGCTATCTGTCATGAGAGGACGTGAGAACAATTGAGCCAGCTGTCAGTCGGGAGATTTACTTTGATATTCTCACCACAGGTCGTCATGACACCGTTAGGCTCTTAAGTGTTTAGAGACAACCATGCAGTCACTCACTGTCAGAGTAAAGCGCACACTCCCTCAGGTGCGGCTCCGGGCTGGGCGTGGCCTTGTGTTTGCCGTCTTGGAGACACACCCCTTCTGAGCGGGCTCCGCCAATCAGCGCAGCCGCCAAACACACGCAAACCAATAGCAGGGGGCGAGAGGTGACACCCATCTCTGCAGCCACAAACACGTCTGGAGGAGAGTTCAGCACAATGGACAGAGGCAGAATGAAAACACAAATCTACATGTAATGAATATAAATGACTTCATGCAAACATGTACAAAACTCCACTTAATAATCACACATTTTAAATCTGTTACTCTCACTGCTCTTAGTTTCAATTATGTCATACTACAGTGAGTGATGCGGTGTGAGTGAGACATCCAGCTCAGGCTGTTTAGCTCCGTGTGAGCCCTGCGTGTGGTGACCCAGTATACAGGGTGAGCCTAATTAGGTGAGACTGAGGCACCGTGCTGAGCCCGGTGACATGCGGAGCTGTTTAATCTGACAAGCGGCTGGCCGATGTGTAGCCTACATAACACGAATTAAACAAATCTGTCGGACACGGCGGCGTGGCCCCTGGACAGGTCCGGCGTGGCCCGGCTTTACACAGCAGAAAACATACGAACAGAAGTTTGGCACATTAGGTCACGCAGAGAAGCCTAAAGCCTATTAGAGCAATACTAAATTGTAAACAAATGAACATTGGTGTGGTTATAGGCTGTTGCAAATAATGTATGCAGTTCACCAAAAAATAAAATACAAATACAAATACAAATACAAATACATAAATACATTAAAAAATACAATTTTAAAAAGTCTTGCTCGGGAAAGTCTTTATCACCACCCGCTCAAAGGTGCACAAAAACCTAAACTAAACTTAATAAATAAGTAAATAAATAGATAAATAAATAAATAAGACTCAGGCAGTAGCTTCAACAATTTGCAACATATTAAGAAAATCTAAGAAAATAAAACGCATGAACAAATCTTCGGGGGTAAACAAATTTAAAAAATGTCTTTTTTTCCTATGGAGTCTGGTGACACTCATTAGTGAGTTTACACTCACCTCAAGGCACTTTATGGTATTTTTGCCCTGCTGTAGCAGCTGTGGCTCCGCATTTCTGCTACATTATATTCTCACATGAGTCTGTAGTAGTAGCTGTCACACATCCGTCTAAATGTTACTCTGAGATCACGACGACCTGAGGAATCAGGTGTTGCTGTAATCTGATCAGAGCGTTTCGACTGCTTTATTTTAATTGTATTCATTCATCATCATCATTATCATTATTATTTTTACCTGTCGGTGGGTTAACTGATGCTCCGTCCGGCTTAGTTCCCTCTGTTTTCTGTGCTCCTCCTGTGGCTCAGTGTTGTCTTCGTGTCTCCCGGTGTGTTGCTGTTGGATCCAGCGCCTGTTCGCGGTGCTCGGTGCTCCGGTCTCCTCCTCTTCTCTCTCTCTGTCTGTCTGTCTCTCTGTCTGTCTGTCTGTCTGTCTGCCTCTCTCTCTGTGCCGGCTGTGATCTCTGCTGCCCGGGGGCCGCTGCTCGCCACTTTGTCACCGGTTTATATGAAGGACATTTCAGTCCCTTCCACCAGGCGACTCACCCCCTCCCTCTGCCCCATGCTGGGAAGTCCTCTCTCTCTCTTTCTCTCTCTCTCCCTCCCTCCCTCCCTCCCTTCTTTGCACGCGCACGCACACACACACACACACACACACACACACACACACACGGAGGGAGGAAAGACTCCCTCCTTGTTAATCTCCCACTGAGATGTTTACCAAATCCTCCTTGTTGACAGCCTTCAATCCGAGTCTGTCCGAGCAGCCCTGAAGATAAAAACACTGACAAAAAAAATGGATTTCTCAAATTGACATCACAAAAACAAACAAACCAGACCCCACTGGGCATGTGCTGCCCTTGATTTTGAGAGGATCATTCACAGGTGGTGCTGAGTCACACCTGACCTCCCCCAGCCCTTTCTATCTCTCTCTCTCTCTCTCTCTCTCTCCCCCCCCCTCTCTCTCGAGGTCAGGGCTTTTTCCAGATGACGGGGTTAGAGGAGGGTATGGCTGAGATTTAATACTGCATGATATGCTGAGGACAGGGAACACAAATCTCTGCGGAACAAAACACCGCACGGGGGCGGGAGAAAGCTGCTGCGTGTTGCAAAAACCCAGTCCTGTTCTCATAAAGACGGGGTTCACATCAGCCGGTCTCTTCCCTATGCAGTCACCCCCTCCACCCCCACCACCCCTACCTGTGTCAGTGGATGCATGTAGGTCACCACACCGGGAGCTGGTGACCTTGCCAGCAGAAGGTATAATCCCTGAAAGCGTGTCTTCATTCTTTCCATTGGTTTTGTGTTCACATGCGTTTGACGAGAGCCTGAGACTACAACAGGGTCTGAATGGGCTTATGTGAGCGCATGAGTGTGGGCAGCCGGTGTGTTTTTCCACCATGCGTGTATTATTGCTCCTGGCTTTTAATCTCACCTCCCCTTGGACCTGCTGTACTAGCCTAATCCCTGGCCGGGTGAATCTCTCTCTCTCTCTCTCTCTCTCTCTCTCTCTCCCCCTGAGTGACCTCCCAAGGCTTTTGGCCACAGAGGAGCAGATGGAGAGTGTCTTGTGGCCTAGATACATCTGCCAAAACCAAGACTGTGAAATTGGTGACATGCCTTAGACATGATTGGTTTTGGCAACCGAAAAAAAAAAAAACCACACGCAGAGGACGGGATGGGGCCGGACAGATTGGCCGTCACATAAACGCACAGATTTGAGTGCAGATGAGACGGTTCCTCGCTGGGGACTCTACTCAGAGTCCCGCTGTATGAGCCGCATGAGGAGATGAGGGCTCTCTTGGGCCCCCGTTGTCCACCAGACTGTTTCATAACTGCTGAGGGTCATAACCACCGAGCACTTTATTTCTGGGGATGCGAGCAGGGGAGCGAAAGGCAGACAAACAGCTCTCCATCTGGTAATTAGAGAAGGAATAACGATATCCTTTGTGTGAGAGCTATTCAGGGAACAGAGAGAGAGGGAGGACAAAGCAGGCCATCGCCGCTCTCTGTGTCCCCTTGTTGTCGTTCTCATTTAGCAGGGTTGGGTCACTGCCTGTGCTCGGGCCTTCGGCTGGCCCTCAGCTGGCAAACAGTGTCACCCACCGTTGTCATCTCACTAAATGACAGACATTCATTTCCGCCACTTAGAGTTTCTTTGATTTGTTGTTCCACTGACCTGTTTCCCTTGGATGGCAGACAATTGAACCATCCGCACGGACCTTTGGAAATAAAAGGTGAGAAGTGGTGAACCTGTCACAAAACTCTTCATAGAAGCAGGAGGACAAGATGTGTTGTGATCGTCGACCAAGAGTAGGACACTCGTGCCCCAGGGTGTAACTATTTTTTTAAGTCGAGTTCCAAATCGCTGTGAGTATGAAAGCTAGGCTAGTTAGCAAGCACGGATTGAAGTTGGAACTAAAAGTAAAGTCATAATAACTACTGTTTAATGTCAACAATTTAGGTTGAAATAGTTGAAAATAGGCTAGTGATAATAGTGAGCTCAAAGAGAAGTTGAAAATAGTTAGCCAGTGTACGGATGAATGGTTGAAATAGTTAACAAAAACAGTTACCTAAAAGCGAAGTAGGTCTATGTCTATGGCTTATAGATCACAGTTGAAATAGTGTAGTTAGCAAAAAAAAGCAAAGTTGAAATAGTTAACTGAAAGTAGTCCTGAATTAATGAAGAACTAGTTGAAACAGCTCGAAGTGAAGCGATCGATAATAGATTGAATAGTTAGCTAAAAGAAAGTTGAAGCAGCAAAATGTAGGCTATGGAAGGGTTGACATAGTTAGCTAAAAGCTAGACAATAGATAAACAGTTGAAATAGCTGAAAGTAGGATCAAGCAATGAATACAAATTTGAAATAGTTAGCTAAAGGCAAAGTCGTTTAGGCCTGATAGCAATCGTTAGCAAAAGGTAAAGGTTTAGTAGCTAAAAGTAAAGTAGTCTCATGGATTTACTGTTGAAATAGTTAGCTAAAATGGATAAACAGTTGAAATCTAAAGTTGATAGCCTATAATGTTAGTTAGCTAATAGAGTGGAGTAGCAATGAGCCCTAAAACCCACTCAGTTAGCATTTTTGTATTTCCTGTTCCCTTATCTCAAGTCAATGGATTTTTTAAATTAGTTTTTTAGTGAAATGCCTGAAATAAGGTTACACATTTTGTTCTACAACATAAAATACTTCAATACATGTCTCACAATTTAAGTCGAAACATCTTATATGTCTTGAAATGGCGGTTGCCTACAAGTGGCTAAATGAGACTGCAGAAGTTAAGGACAAGGAGACATTAAAGGCCATCATACCGAACACAGAAACTCATCCACTCACTAGTCCGTCTTTACACATGGACTTTAGTGACAAACTATTTTAACTCTAACATTGCAACTTGTAGATGAGTCATTTTATTGAAAATATTTATAGTAATTAAGGAGTAAGACGCTCAGTGGTGATGGCGTTTAATTCATGCGACTCATTGTGGCGTTTGTTCACAGTCTTATGTTAAACACATTGAAGAAATTCAAGATCCTTGTGTTTCCCCAGCATGAGGATATCTGAGAGTATCCTATATTTGGAAAAACACGGGAAAGCCCTTGGACTTAAATGCTGTCGGTCATTTGGGAAATGAGCCGACACTTGATTTCAGCCAGCCGTAGCTCAGTCTTGTAGCATTTAGGGAACCACCGCTCAGAGTGTAGAAGCTACTCTCAAAGAAAGGTCAAAGTCAGTGACCTTTCAGTTGACAGAAATGTCACTGGTCAAATACCAAATTGTTGTTGTAGCTAATTTCGTTTTTTGCTAAGAAGAAATGTTTCAAATGTCACGAGGCGTCTGAGGTTCGCATGTTGTAATGACTCATTTATTAGTATACACTATGTCTATTGGACCGGGCCATTTAACTCTGTATCTTTTGGTGTTAAATATTTATTTTGTATCTGCTGAAGGCTACTTTTGTGACTGCTTTGTCTAAATGCTTGTGAGTCAGATGCAGGTGTTAGACGGCAACAAATCAGGGGAGAAATGTGCACACTTGAATATAATTCACCATTTATTCAACGACAGTGTTTGAGCCAACATAATTTTTGGTGTGATCAATCAGCTTACACAGACATTTGAGCAGCATAACATTATACTTAGAATAAGAATCTCCAATACAATGTTGAAATACAATTTTATGACAAAGATGAATAAAAAAAAACATACACAGACATATACTCAAACATCTAGCTATGAGACATAGAGCATCTGATCTCATCAATTTCAGTTCAGTCTACAGCATTGAAAGGGTTTTGTTCAATTGTATCAGTGTTCTGTCATGTCGAGGTGTCTGAAATCCAATTCCTGTGGACTGTTGTTGGAAATCAAAAAAGGGAACTGGAGAGGTCCCAGTTCTCCACCCAGTGGCCACATGGCAGCACTGCATACACAGTATTCATGTCCATCCATTATCATTCAGCCATGGGTAGGACCACATTTCATGTGAAACACCTACTTTGAAAACAGATTAGATTGTCTTCTTGGTAAAAATGTGTCTCTGCAGGAGTTCTGACCAACATCCTCGCGGCTCAGAGTTGAGATGAGCTGAAGTGACACATTTAAGTTGAGGCAAAAAAAAAGAGTTCAGTTCATTTGAGCTCTGGAGAGACGAGGCTGAGCCCAGATAAGGCCATCGTTGCTAGTTTCCGTTTGGTCTCGACCTTCGTTCCTGGAGCTTTTTCCCAAAGTTCATAGTCAGGGTAGCGATGGCGTAAGTGGACAAGACCATGATGGTGCTGCCCACAAACTGCGACGAGGCTCCCCGCTTGGGCACAATCCTCAAGCCTCGCCTCTGGAAGTGAGCATCCGCTGCCTCCACTGTCTGAGTGATGGTCTCCATGCCTGTGTGTCGAGAAGGAGAGCTCCTTTGACTCCTGGAAGTGTTGGTGAATTCAGATGTCAGCGCTCCTGATAGATGCTGATGGTGCCTTTCTTGCTGAAGCTCAGAACTCCTGTTTGCCTGCTTCACACACGCTTCTTTATCTACCCGGCCTTAGTAGCACACGTCAAATCCCCAGAGACGGCTGGGTGCCAGAGTACGTCAACAACCTGTTGAGAGGCTGACAGAAGGAACAAGGTCTCCTGCCCACAGATCAAACTGTACAGATGGTGCTCAGTAATAGAACGAACAGAAGTCAGTCAGTCCTTGTATTTCAGGACCAAGGTCAGCACCAAGTGGAGGACACAATCCTGAATATCTGTTAAGAAGCTATCATTGATCCCACAACTGTCAATATTTAGTATAAAAGTTACAAAATGTGCTCTTTCTTGCTTTAACCCTCGGATGGTGTCCGTCTTTAGAGCTCTGTTGCAGGTATGTTAGGACCCCTACACTTCCAGGGTGCACTGCAGTTTTTTGAGCCAGACCAGTTCTGTTTATCTTTTTTCCCCCCAAAGTGAATCATATCTTTTAATTCAGTTTAATTTCAGAGGGCTTACTGAACAGAATGATACCCTTTTAAACTGTTTGATGACTCTGTTTTATTATTTTCATTATTTGCTTACGATGTCCTTCAATGGTGGTATTTCTACTCTAGTACTATACTATCATTACTACTACTATTACATTTATGAGGCTCTGTGCCTGATCATGAGTCAAATCAGGCTCCAAAGCATTCAACTTTTGAGCCTGTAAACCACTGTAAAATGTGAAAAGGTGAGATGTGCTTTTTATTGAGAGGCAAATTTCTGGTTAGAAATGGTTGTCGATCTGATAGAATGAATGTTGTTCCTTTGTATATTTGTTTGTGTTATTATTTCAATATTGCACAATATAAACTTTCAGGACATTTTTATACATCAATGAAAAAACGGTCGTTGATCAGGTAAATCAAAGGTAATGCTGCTAAAAGAAGCAACTATGATTCAAAAGTATGCAAAATAATGTTTGTGGACATTGATCAGTTTATATGTTCTCACAAAAGCAGCATGTGTCACTACTGAGTGCAACATTAAATACTCAGATTTCTTGTGTTTCAGGGCTTAGCAAAGACTACCACTGAAGAAAATCATTCATTTTACATGACCTTTAGTTAAATGTGCAATATGTGAGGGTTTTATTTCAAAATTTGTAAGAATTAGAATAATCAAAAAAAAAAAGAAGAAAAAAAATGTAAAGAAACACGTTGTGAGTAGTTTTAGTTTTTGTCTTGCAGAGACTAGTGAAGTTAGCATGCTAACCAGCTAGCCCCAAGCAACTCTCTATCTTAAAAGTCCTATAGTAAACAACACCGACACTCCCCCGTGCTCTGAGCTGCCAGTCTGGGCAGAGTCAGCTGTCTGTCTGCTAGCTGCACGGTTAATGAGTAGGAATTCCACAGATGGCCAGTTCTTACATATTGCAACTTTATGTTTTATCTAATATATTGATATAATCAGAACAATTTGATGTTTACGCTACATGTCAAATCATTTGGATGCTGCCCTCTGAAAATTGATGTGTTTATTTAAAAAAGCATTAACAGAAGAAAACTATGCAAATTGTTACAAGTGCACTTTTACTGTATAATGACCCTTCAACTGGTGAAAGGGTAATGCCTATTAAAGTGTATTGAACCGCGTTGAGAGGCTCCCAATTTAAAAACGGTGGGATCAAATGAAAAAAACGTATATATATCTCTACTGTTTTACTTAATTACTTCACTATTCATTGAGGGGTGAATATGGGTGAAATGTATTTTCCTACTCCTCAGCAGCCGCTTCTGTACATTGTTGTCGTCCTCATCATCTCTGTCACATCCAGATTATTGCTCTCTGGGACATGGAGCCTGTTGTTCATCGTATCTCATTTCCTCTGCTCGCATGAGGAGGAAATCACTCGCCGGCAAAACAAGACACTAGATATAGAGGAGGAATCTCTGAGTCACGATCAGACGGAAGTTTGTCGTTAAGGAGGGGATAAAGAGGCACACACAATACACAAATCTTAATGTGTGAGCTGTGTGGGTGCACCTTCAGAAAGATGTATCACATGACAGGCGCCCAGACAGATTCATGTTTGGATTACAGGCGCGAGCTCTGCAGCCGTAGATGGATGGCGGAAGAACGTCCCAACAAACAGCTGCGTTCGTCCCATCACTCTGCTCGCGAAGTGACACCTCAGTGGCAGCGGATCAATAGACAAATCTCACTTTTTTTTTTTCGCTGCAGCACTCCTCTTCTGGCTGCAGCATCTCATTGCTCCACTACATGTTTTTCAAGCCATTAATATTTCAAAGTTGCACACAGAGCTCATTTTAATCAAATACGACTGGTTGTTTGGGTGAATAAGTTGTTTTTAAAGATTCAAATCTAAGTAACGTCTTGGTCCACGGGCAAGAGGTCAGTGAATGTTGCATCAACCAGAGTGCTACTTTTTGCATGCTGTGTACTCTTGCGTGGACTCTTTGAGTCATGGTAATAGGCTTAGCTCTGTGTGTGTGTGTGTGTGTGTGTGTGTAGGTCGGTCTGTTCATCAACTGTCTGAGAGACTAAAAACACTGATTTGGTCTTTGCTTAGCTCCTTTGAAGCCGCAGCCAATTACCCCTCATTCAAGCACTACTACACACACAAACGCACACACGCAAAAAAATGCCTTTACTTTAATCAGTTCATCAAGCTGCTCTCTGAAAGCACTTTGCTCTGATAACATCTGCCTTTGTTCTTCTCTCTGTCTCCATGTTGGCGGTTGGGTCTCCCTGTTGCTTTAGCTAAGTAATAATGAATAATACAACACAGCTCCTGTCATGTCTTCTGTCTCCTTTCTTCCCTCCCCGGTTTATCTTTCTGTTCCTCTGCAGATCAACTGATACCTCGAACAGCAAAACAGCCGACGCTCTCTCTGCGTCGGTGTTGTTTACATTGCCATAAACTAAGACGACACGCTTTCAAAACACTCGACTGCAACAAGAGGCTGTGCAGACTGTTGATGTGAAACAGTAAGATCCTTTAGAAAAAAGTGTTTTCCATCAGCTTGATAACTATCTGGTTTCCAATTGCCTTTATAGCATCTTCCAGTTTGGCTTTTGTCAGACTCACAGTACTAAGACAGCTCTTTTAAATGTTTAAACGATCTTTTCCATGAAACAAGACTCCTGTCTCTGTTCTTCCTCAAACCATTGCTAACCACTGAAACACAAGAAATCTGAGTATATGGCACAATATTAGAATTGGGTGGGATTTGGCAATAATATTTACAGAAGGAAAGACATTATATGGTGTTCCACAGGGCTCAATTCCTGGTCCTGGTTTATTTCATCTCTACATGCATTCGTTCAGACATATTAGTTATAATAACAATATGTTCTATCATAGTTATGTAGACGACGCTCAACCCTATCATGGCAACTTCAATCAAGTTAAGATGTTGATTCAGTGTGTTGATTTTTCTCAGATTCAGTAACAACAAAACAGAAGTAATTGTTTTTGGAATCCACAACAAACTATTTGTGCCCAGGTCAAATCAAGTCAAGAATCTTAGCATATATAGTGACTGACTTAAACTTTATCAACAATATTAGAGGATGAGTTCACCCAAAACAATTACTATCTACTCACTCTCCTGTCAATGGAAAGTCAGGGTAAGTTACTTAATACACAAACATTTCCATCTTGTGTTTATTGCTTTTATTAGATTTTGTATTTATATATTTTTATTTTTAGCCATGCTCTAGGAATAGAAATGTCTGTGTGTTAGTCCAGACTGAAATATCTCAACAACCATTCAACACATTTCTGTAAAACGTTATGCAGCCAATCCATTTGTCCTCAGAGGATGACTCCTACAGACTGTGGTGATCTGCTGACTTTTCCCTCCTGTGCATGTCTTGTTTATCAGTATTGCCTTCATGTTTGCATATTTGCTCACGCTTTCTTTTAGTACCTGTGTTAATGAAATGCTCTTTAAACCATTAAAGTATTTCTATCTATCTATCTATCTAAACCAGCCCTGTATATGAATTCTGCATATGAATTCATTTCCCTTCCCTTCACAGTCCATTGCACTTCTTCTAATATTATTTCCTCATTACGTGTCTGCATGTGCTGTTCTTTGGTTTGTGACTGTAACGTGTGTGTGTGTGTGTGTGTGTGTGTGTGTCTCTGTTGATCTGCATTAGATCATCCGTGTGTTTTGGCAAGAATGAATGAATGAAGCAATCCTCTTATGGTGTCCACTGGGCAGAGGCAGCAGTGTGTGATGCAGTGCTGAGGAGGGTTTAGGGAAGTCCTGCTGGGCCGAGCCTTTGGGCTGCCAGCAGGAGAGCCGCCTCCTGATTCAGAATGAGACACCAGGATTACCCACAATGCCCGCTGCCACTGTCTGGCCTTTTCTAATTGGTGACGTCAGTCCATGGGGGTGTGCAATTAAAGATTGGGACACGATGACAGGAAGTAGGGATGGAGCGATGCAGAGGTAATGAAGAATGAAATGGGAACATTTTGATCCTCTTCTGTTCTGGGCAGACAACGGATACAAATCCAATCCAAAAATCCACATTTTCTATCTTTTCCTGTCTTCTCTCTTCTCTAGACAGGGATAACAAGACTAAATCCATGCACCCCTGACCTAAGACCATTAACCACAACATCTGACACCATGACTTGATCTACGCACCTGTTGTGTCCGTGTGTGTTTAATTCGGGCCTCATCGTGACCCTGTGATCGTCTTACAGATTAAGTTGTGCTTCTAGTGATCACCCTAATCCATCTGATGCAAGGAGAGGACTTTTTGAATGAGTCTGAAATAGACTCAAGATGTTGCTCCAATATGCGTTCAGCATCACAACTTAGATGAGGCCAAGCACCAATTAAATCAAACAAGAGAAAGAAATTCCCCTGAATAAATGTGTAATTCTTTCAAACAGAAGAGAACGGTCACTAACTCCTGTTTCCACCAGGTGGATGATCAGCTGTCATATTTGAGATCAATATAAATCACTGTTATATAGTCGCACTGACACAAAGCATCATACTTTTTCTCTGTGAACTCCCAAGTGAAATAACTGGCTCTTTATCTGCTCGATGCTCCGCTACGCTTACAAACTAACCTCTAACTGCATCTGTCTGCAGTCTGTTGCTGAGCAGGTAACTCACAAACAAGTGCAGATGCTATTGAGTTGAGTGAGACTGAACTAAAACAGTAAAGTTGTGGGCTGTAAAATCAAAACAATGAGTTGAAATACGCTAAAACACCCTGTAGACTTCAGAGGAACTGCAGAGTCAGGTGATAATTATCTGTGGGTTGGCCACTGGGAGAGACCACTTTCGCAAACAGGTAGTCATGTGATCCACTGTTAATATAAAAATATTGGTCACAGCTGTTTTAAAGACAGACACGGGTATACAACGGATACAAATCCAATCCAACAATCCACATTTTCTATCTTTTCCTGTCGTCTCTCTTCTCTAGACAGGGATAACAAGACTAAATCCATGCACCCCTGACCTAAGACCATTAACCACAACATCACCTTGACTTGATCTACGCACCTGTTGTGTCTGTGTGTGTTTAATTCTGGCCGCATCGTGACCCTGTGATCGTCTTACAGATTAGCTTCTAGTGATCACCCTAATCCATCTGATGCGAGGAGAGGACTTTTTGAATGAGTGTGAAACAGACTCAAGATAATGCTCCAATATGCTCTCAGCGTCACAACTTAGATGAGGATATTTCCCCCTAAAAAAATCAATCAAGCACCAATTAAATCATCCAAGACAAACAAATTCCCCTGAATAAATGTGTAATTCTTTCAAACAGAAGAGACCGGTCACTGTACTCATATGTGAGTTCAATATAAATCACTGTTATATGGTCACACTGACACAATGCATCATACTTTTTCTCTGTTGCACTGCCATCTCCTGCCACAAGGAGTCATAGTGGGGATTTATTGGAGCAGAGAGGAGCCCACGCCTTCAGGAAACAACAGAGATTCACGTAGATGTGTATTAATGTTGATAGACAACTGGAGACTAAACAAACAGCAGCAGCAGCAGCTTAATGCTGAATACATGTAGGTGACACAAAAAGTCAAAACAAGCTCATATTAACATTGCTTTCACCAAATGCACAATAATATCAACACTGTGACACACACACACACACACACACACACACACACACACACACACACACACTTTGTTTTAAGTGGTTGTAATTCTGATTCCTTGCCAAACAGCAGGCAGTCTGTATGCTCCCACTGTGTCCGTTTCCTGGTGATGGTGATCCTCTAGAGCTCTCTGTTAATGACGGCATCGCGAGAGTGTGTGTGTGTGTGTGTGTGTGTGTGTGTTTACAACTGCACCCAGTCCAAACATGCACGTGCAAGCCCATGACGTGTGTGGAGCATTTAGGAAAGAGGGTTGTTTGTGTGAGAGGACTCCATGACCCATTTGTTGTTGTTGTTGTTGTTGTTGTTGATGACACTGTAGACTAATAGAGACAGAAGTTAAACATGCCTTTAGGTTAGCTCGAATGGTAAGACCAATTGACCCCGAGCTTGATTCGTGAATGATAGCGTCTGAGAATCACAGGGCTTGGAGTTAAGATTGCGTATACAGGGATGACAAAGACGTTCAAAGATCCACTCCACACATGTTTAAGATCTGTACAAATGTCCTGCCTTAAAAAAATGCTTTATTTATTTGTGTTAACACTAAAAGGTTTCCACATGCAGCAGAGGCTAAGACCTGCTCACCTTAACCCCCCAGAATGAGTCAAACTTCTCAAATGCTGGATCCTACACTGTAAACAGTGCATCCGTAGAACGACTCAGTGGCCCCTGCCTGCTAAACCAACAAATCTTGCAACCTTGCGTTTATATTGCAGGTGTTTTGTTAAAAACACTTAAAAGACTTAAATTACTCCACCTCACACAGTTATTTATTGAACATTTAGAAAACTCCTCAACACAGGTAAACTAATCTGATGGAGTGTAAAGTCAGTAGAGTGCCCCTCTGTGGCAACACGAGGGAACTTACAGACACGCAGACAATGATAGATAGTCAGACAGGGGTGAAACAGCCATGGCTGAATGATGGATTCTTCTTCTTTTCTATACCGTTTGATGCATTTTTTTCATACATAACTATACTGTATGTGTTAACAACAAATATTGTAGTCGGTCTCCTGTGTCGTGCAGATGCTGGGTGCAATGAGAACCGGCAGCTGTACAGTTGTGTTGTTACAGTTGATACTGCTGCTGGATGAGACTGGAGGCCGTGACCTGGAAAGCATCGCTGCCTCCCATCTGCTCCATTCTGTGTGTGTGTGTGTGTGTGTGTGTGTGCTCGTGTGTTGGAACATGTAAAAACACCATGTGTGTTATCTCCTCCCGAGAGTCATGGGACTGGAAAGATTATCATAGCATATACAAATAAAATTTCCCAAATCAAATTTGTCCTTTATTGTTTTTCTCCACCGTGTTCACATCAAGGCAATTTGTTTTCAACTTGGCCATGATAAACTTTTGTTCATCTGATGGATTCTAAGAGGGTTTCGCCATCCTAAAGACTGTTTAATCCCTGAAATAACACAGAGACATTTGTGTTGGTTTTCAGATGACAGCAGGGGGCTTTCTTCTGTCTGTCTTTGGAGAATAATGTGAGTGTGTGGGTGTTTCAGTTGTGTAATAAGACATGAATGGGGAATAGATGTCAGTGTGTGTCTGAGCACTAATCCTCACATTTATGAGGGATGTTGTTGTTGAAAATGAGCAGTGTAATAATTTAGAAATACTTCATACAGCTTAAAGGCTTTAAACGTGCAATAACTTCAGGAGTCAGGAAAATTGGAGGCTGTGTTCAGTCCCAGTTCCTTGTCTGGCCGGGTTTACGCCCACATCTGGCTGTCAAATGGCCGGCTGTTGTCCGTAGTTACTCTCCTGTGATCCACGGTCCCGATCCAGACACACTCTAGAAGCCGCTGTCTCCACAGCTAACTGAGCCATGAGCAAATTAGCCAACGGTAGCTAGCCACAGCCAAGTGTGGCCTGTGTTTGTCTTCACTCTTGTTTAGTTCTGGTTTTGGTCTCCACCAACTCCTGAGTGAAATATCTGGCTCTTCATCTGTTCGATGCTCAGCTACGCTTGCAAAATAGCCTCTAACTGTGTCTGTCTGCAGTCAGTTGCTGAGCAGGTAACTCACAAAAAATTGCAGATGCTATTGAGTTGAGTGAGACTGAACTAAAACAGTAAAGTTGTGGGCTGTAAAACCAAAACGATGAGCTGAAATACGCTAAAACACCCTGTAGACTTCAGAGTCGGGTGATAATTCTCTGTGGGTTGGCCACTGGGAGCGAGCACTTTCGCAAACAAGTAGTCATGTGATCCACTGTTAATATAAAAATATTGGTCACAGCTGTTTTAAAGACACACACAGGTATTTATTTTTAATCTAACCAGGGAGGTAATTAGGTCAGTTTGTCCTTCAGTTTTGCATCAACGGCATCAACTCTTGTTCCAAACAAAACTGAGCAGCTGTCTCCAGATTCAAAGAGATTACAAAATCATTATGTAAGAGGATATGAAAGCACCATGGCTTCTGTGTTCGGCAGCTGCTAAGCACCAGCAGTTCATTCTGCGGCGACCATAATGACGACATCAGGAAACTCAATGAAGTGAGTCTCCCCGGCCCGACTCCCACCTGCGCTTGGCCCTTTACAGTAAGCTCAGTTCAGTCGGTGCCGGAGCAGAAATTAATGGTCTCTCCTGCCTGCTCTGTGTCCGCCGGCTCCACTGCGGCACAAGCGACACTCCTGAGTCCTGACTGTGATGGAACAGAAAGGCAACAAGGCTTTGTGCTCATGAAAGAGAGTTGACAGTGCTGTCGGAGTTCGGTGTGCTTGTCAGGGTTTACACAGCACACAGACCGCAGAACAAAGCCAAACCATCCGCACTCAGGCGATCTGGTTTTCTGACTGCCAGCCAGACGGCCTCGACAGCTCCATTTAATCTAACAAATAACAGCCTGCTTACTGAGGCTTTTCTCTGAGCAGATTTGTGTGTCTCTGAACACATACTGACACAGCAGGGTAAAGCTTTTCTGATTTCACTGTTAGGACATTTCTGATATCTATCTATCTATCTATCTATCTATCTATCTATCTATCTATCTATCTATCTATCTATCTATCTGCCTGTCTCTCTGTCTCTCTGTCTAATTTACTGAAGGTATCCACCCATTTCCCAGCCCCCATGATGTTGTGCCCAAATAAGCCTATGGGTGTGACTAACTTTATTCTTAGAGCAATTGCTACAGCGTATCATTCATTCAAGTAAATATCATTCAGATTATTATAGCTCAGCCCACTTAGCGAACACTTGTAAAGGCTTGAAAGTGCAAGTATTGCATCAGTTATTATCTGAGCACAGCAAGTATCGCCCCAAATAGTTTCCCCACTAACCTCCCCAGGGAATCTCGTGGATAACATGCTTGATAAAGTATTTCTGATGACTCTGATTACAGTGACAAAGCTAACATGCTAATTTATGACAGGTCTCCACCCCAGCCCCCATCTGAGTAAGCCCATGGGTGCGGCTTCCAGTGCGTCCTGTCACTTAGCTGAAGTCGCAATACTAGTTTTTTTTTGCAAATGCTAGTTCCTGAGTACTTAAAGTACCCATAATTGTTTCACCAGTAACCCTCCAACTGACCTCCATGGGAAACTCCATTTTAGCTTAGCATGTTAGCATCCTATTATTTGATAATTCGCTCTAAACACAAAGTATAGCTGAGAATGATGGGGATGTCAGTTCTGCAGGTGTTTGGTCCTGATGATGGCCTGAGGTAAAAGTTACAGCCAAAGTTATTACAATTGACCCTGAGGTTAATATGAATGTCTGAACAGAATTGGAGACTGAACCCACTGACCTGCTGCTAGCACTAGTGGAAAAGTCAGGATGACCAAAGCTGGTAGCCTTCTTCTTCTGGGGACCATGAAAATCTCATGAAAAACATTTAACGGCGATCCATCAAAGACTGTAAAGACATTTCAGTCTGGAACAAAGTGACAGACAGACCAACAGACCTACATCGCCTTCCATAGAGGTACCCAGTTGGTTTACCTCTCTTGCCAGTCAGAATTCTGTGCAGGCAGTATTTTCTTTACAAAAAATGAAAGGATAAAACATTAGTCAGTCATTCGGACACAGTGTCCCTGCAGCCTTCCTGCCCATTTCCTTTCAGATGGGTCAGCGTGGGCCGAGTTTGGACGGCGTGTTGCGGCACTCTCGCTGCGCCTGGCACTGATGAGGTCATGGCTGTGTGGGCAGTGCCGACCATATGTTACATAAAAACTGTGTGAAAGTCCTAATCCCCAGCAACGCATTACGTAATGACTTTGCCAAAGGGCCACCCGCCTGTCAATCACTGAAGTAATGTCATGGGAGGAAGCATTGCTCTAGTCTGACCCAGAAAGCTCAATCTTTTCTTTGTTTTGTTTTCTGGCATCAGGTTTAGTTCGGGTTGGAGAATCTTTTCCATCTTTGTCAATCTATCTATTTTGTACCGATATGCACGAGTCCTGGATTTTTGTTCTCCCAGAATGAGGCATTTATATTTACAGAGGAAGCGCTGTCGTGTTTCTACAGTAGCCCAGAATGGACAAACCAATCACTGGGTCTAGAGAAGGCCTTTGTGTTTGTTTTGGCTACCATAAAGGGTTGGTTCAGATCAGAGCTGTTCACTTGGCTGCAACCTGTAATCTGGCACAAAATCTTGGGTCTGGGTTTGAAAAACAAAAAAAACAGTCAATGGCTGGATTAATCTTTAAGGGGGACCCTATATGTTCATTTAATTTAACAAATTTAATTGGATATATGCAGCATGAAAATGAACACAATAGTAACTAAAAGACAACGGTCTTAAAAAAATATATTTTTCCTGACATTTATACAGACAAGACTTTTAATTAAGCTCTGGTCTTAAAAACCACAGGTGGACATTTGGGGAAATGGGCCTTGTCTCGTTTTTGTCGAGAGTTCGATGAGAAGAACAATACCAGCTTCATGTCTGAATGATGAATAAGTAGCCCAGGCAAAAGCTCAAGCTTAATTTAGCTTAGCATAAACATTGAAAATAGCTATCCTGGCTCTGTCCAAAGGCAACAGCACTGGTACACTAAATCATTTTGGTTAATTCATAAAATAAACGAGGGATAAAAAACAAGACGTGGTTTTACAGCATCATTACGGATGCCGCCCAAGTTCTCATAAGACCCACCCAACTCTGCCTCTGATTGGTTGGTATTCTGACTGGGGAAGATGCCGAAGAGACTGTTAAACTACAGCAAAAAAAAAAGAGAAAAAACTGTGAAAATAGACATTACTAAATTCTCTATGCTTAAATCATAGAGAATGCAACTAATGAAGCCAGCCAATCAGAGGTGGTGCAGGGCAGGTCTTGTGAGAACTTGATAATCTGTTTTTTCCACTGGTTAGCCTATGTGTCTTAGTATTTGTTGGTCTGCATTGTGTTAAAGCCTATTTCCCTCTCAGCGATTGTTTCCTGACCTCTAACCCCAAAGCGATTGTCGACACGACACCTGGACAGCTTTTTGGACAGACGAAATAAAATACAAACTGCTTTAGAGATGCTGGTTGCTGGATTTTGTAACCTTTGGACTGCTAAGCTAATTAAGCTAATATATATATAATATAACCACCTGCTGGCTGTTGTATCTGCATTATGCGTCTTATCTGTTGCAGCCCATTTACTGTAATGTGTCAAGGCTGTAGCCATTAGTTAACAGGGAGGGGGGATCAAAACCTATCCACAGACCTCACGCAACTGCTTCTGTGGGTTACAGCAACACAGCCTGGACAAACCACATGCAGAATTGCAGTACACTGTGATACTAGCGTTATGGCAATTTGTTAATGATTGCTTCCAAAGTTATTTCTGTAGCGGTGTCCGGTTGCATTTTGTAACATAGAAGTTTTTTGTATGACTTTTATTCCTATATTTGGGGGGACATTTCGAGCATATTTGGATATTGGAGGGGGGTGCACCCAGTCCCCAGGAGGCCAGTGCCCTGGTCTGTATGTGCACATAGTATATGTGCAATTAAATTAATTATCCATGTCAATCTGTATTAAATCAAACTAAAATAAACGGAGCACACATTTGACTTTACATTTTACTGTTGCTTCTCACCCTCTGCTGCTGTCTTCAGTGCTGACTGTGGCTCCACACACACACACACACACACACACACACACACACACACACACACACACACACACACACACACACACACCCAGACCTGAATGTCCCAAACGAGCTTGAACAAACCAACCCCTTTGTTTAGGCTCTTAACCCTGAACTGAACACTGGTGTGTGTTGCGTCTCCTGAACTCGGGTTGGATGCTCCTCAATTCATCTGAGGAGGCTGTGCGCGCAAGAGGAGGAGGAGGAGGGGCGAGAGGGAATCCCAGGAAGGGGTTACAAATATCGCGTTGCTGCTGTCGCCCCGTCCAGTCACCAGCCTCATAGGAAGTGAAGGTTCAGGAGCGACGGACGGATGAATGAAACGCGAAAGAGCCTCAACTTTGCGCGTTTGTGAAGAGGTTCGAGGGGGAGGGACGCGCTCTCCTCGCCGCTGATGTTCACGGGAGCTGACAGGCTCCTCCGATGTCAGCCCGGCCGAGGAGCTCTGGGATGAAGCGCGTCTCGGGGCTGCGCTGCTCAGCTCCGGTGCAGTAGTGTGTGAAATAATCGCCTGCTTGTTTTTTCGCCCGCCGCTGAGCTCCGAACACGTTGTCCTTTTGTGACCAAATGTGCGGTGGTGGTGGTGGCGGCGGCGGTGGTGGGGGAGCTCACGTTTCTTGTTGGTTCTCGTCGGGACATAAACGGAGAACTTGGGTTCAGCATCGGGTCGGCTGAACCTACACGGACATTTGGTTCGCATTGATCGTCCAGGCCTCCCAGTCGCTCCGCTGGACGGCATCGTAAGCGCACGGACCTCTGGCAAAATGTCAAGGATGCTCCGAGAGCAGGAGCGCAGACCGCAGCATGACTGGCAGCACTGAGGCGCAGGGCGCAGGAGAGGAGCGGGGCTGAGGGAACACTTGTCGCTGCTTTTCTGAGAGACATTCAAAAAACAGGATGGGACTTCTCCACATTTGGGTATCCTCGACGTGACACCTGACTCCCCCAGTGTTCGCGAGTGTGTGTGTTTGTGTGTGTGTGTGTGCGCCGTTCTGGCTCCGAGCGCGCCTGGACTCTGCAGTTCGGGTGTGACCTGGAGCCCGAGTGGATGCTGCAGCCCTGCCGGCTCACAGCCCAGATTACTGAGGGGTCCTGATTGTTATAGTGAGGGGAAATCCCCGCCAGGAGCCCCACAGCTCGTCATTACGCCATGGATGACTCGGGGATAATACGGCGCCGGAGGCTGCAGGTGAGCCGGTCTGGACATCATCATCCTCATCATCATCATCATCATCATTATCATCACCATCCTGTGATCTCCGTCTCTCCCTATACATAAAAAACAACCTGTCCCTTTTGCTTCCTAGCTCTAGGACACACAGTCAGACACTATCTCATTACACCACCAGCCTCATTTACGCACGCCTAAATGGCAAGTGACTGTCATTTTGAATTGTGTGGCTTCATCATTACAGCAGGAATCCTCCTGGCACCAGTGCAGCCCACCAGGCCTCAGGGTATATAATGATAATATTCCCACTGAGACTCCTAAGTTTATCTTATATGGATTACATCATGGCATTTATTAGCTCTCATACCATCACTTAAGATTAATGGAACCATCTGTCTATAAAGAACAGAGTAAGGTATGATAATGTGTTGGCAGTAGCCTGTACACGCTATATAAACATGTGTTTCAGTTGAAATCGCTTTCATCGCAGATCCTGCCGGTGTTCGGTCACTTCTTTGGTCTGTAAAACATCCGGAAAATACTGAAAAGTGATCAGGATAATGTCACCAAACAGCCTTTTCTTTGTTTGACTGACAGCCTAAATCCAAAGTGAATTATTTTCACTACAATGTGAGACCGGGTTAAGAGGCAAGTCATCACACAGGACAAGCTGGAAGCATCAGAAGTTTGGCATTCTTGCTTAAATAACGTCTGAATGGTGAATCCATTATTCATCGGTTAATTTAGCCGATTGTTTGAGCTCTAATTACAGGAGGATGCAGCAGTCTGCAGTCTTTCCTGGCTTTCCATGCTTTCACATGGGGTCACACAGTGTGTCCCAGGTGCTGGCCCACCCGATCACTTTGTACCTCTCATCACCACAAAGCTCATTTTCAGATCATTTGTATTTTGGGGTAGCTTATGAAGGCCAAAGTCTCTCTGACAAAATGCTGGTAATGAATCGTCGCTCATGCATACTGATATGACGTGTTCAAATGACTGTGCTCATCCATTATGGAGCAGCCTGCCTAACCACGGGTCATACAACCCCCCCTCCATCTTTGTGTGATTCAGTCAAGTGAACTGAACAGAGATGAGCAGCCTGCAGGACGGGCGGAGAGCAGCCTCCTGCGGGCGTGTGTACATGCACGATGGCGTGTGTTTGTATTTTAATGTAGGTTGTCTTTAATAAGGTTGTTAAGATGGCAAAAAAAAAAAGAGGGATT
>CAEMYA010000193.1:1411535-1448004 GCA_903131615.1 Diplodus sargus | reverse complement strand
GTGCAATTTTTGCCATAAAGTGTAGCAATAGCATATTTAGGAATACATTTCAGAGATTCAGGTAGCCTATAGGTAGGTAGACCTTCTGTAAACTATAACACTTTGTTTTGGGTCCTTGTACTCGAGCTGACGTCCACGCTAGCTCCCACGCTAACGCCAGCTGCTATATGCTTAGCATTTAGGTGATATTTGAGGCTTGATATGCTGCGGTGACACACGAACTCCTTCTTGCATAATTTGCACACAACCGTGCTCTGGTCTACGCTGCCATCCGTCCGCTTTTCAAAACAAAATTTCCCATCCACAGGGCCAACCAAAGCGGTCTCATCTGCTTCTTCGTTCATTGTTGTTGTCTGAAGTCATGAATGCTATGCATGAATGTTAGTTGGTGCTCCAGTATAATCGGTACCCCTGAAACTCATCCAGTGAGAAACGTTCCGCGGTGCAAAAATTAGTGCGATTAAAATGCGTAAATTTTTTTAACGCATTAATTTTTGTGTAATTAATTAATCGTAATTAACGCGTTAAAGTCCCGGCCCTAATTATAACTATCACTTTAGCAACCCAGGGGTACAGCTATCCATTCTAGCAGCTGTGTGTTAAATGCTTATGTCAGCGCGCTAATTTTCCCACAATGCTGATGCTAACATGCTAATGTTAAGCAGTTCTAATGTTTGCCATCTAAGTTTAGCATGCTAGCACGCCAGCATTTGCAGATTTGCTCCGAGCGCAATCGCCGAAGACGTTACTACTGCCATCGCCATTCCTTGTAACTTAAAGGCAAATGAACGTTAAATGGCGAACATGACTAAACGTAATGTGAATAAATTACAGGCCCTGAGTTTAAATCAGAATTAAACTTCTTTCCTCACTCTCTGACTCACTGCAGTGTTAGGTTGCATAATGCAAAAAGCTTACGTATTATATCTTTAAAGCCAAGGATTCACTTTTCATCATATACAGAATTTAAGAGTGCGCAGCAGGTTTTGAAAGAGCATTTGGATTTTCGACGTGGTAAATTTTACGTGTGTCAGCATTAAATATCAAAAATAGATATTTGTAAATGTAGTCTGATCTGGCTGGTGGTGCATGGAGAGACTCTGGACTGATGAGCTCAAATTCCAGTCTGCGACCCCGACACTGGCCCCATGTACAGTTCAGGATGAAAAGTACACATGATGTGACATGATGAGGGTTCACGGGGTTGTGTTTCACTCTGGACTCTATCACTGCTCTGTAACAGCACCGACTGTCAGGTCCAGTCTGGGCTCATTTGTACAGTTGACCCTCGTCGGCACTGACAAGCCTGTCTTGATGCTCGTCTCTCGTGTAAGCCATCGTCTCCTTGGCTTTGACGGCTCAGGGTCAATTAGCCTGATCAATGAAGGACAAAGTGAGAAGGGATCAATAGGTTGAATATTCGGTCGTCCTTGTAAGGAGGGATTTGCCTCTGTTAACACGTAAACCCTGGAGACATGTAGTCGAATAGCCGTGTAGCCTGTTATTGGCTTATGATCCAGAGATTACTCCCTATTCCTCCATCGGGGGAGTGTTTTCCGCTCTGTTTGGTATATTATGGTGCCTCACTACTCTGTTTTCCCCTTTTGAAGGGAAATTGCTATCGGTGACATAGACTTTTAGCCTTCTGGACTGACTGACAACATAAAAAACACGCTGCTTTGTTGGAGGTTCGTCCTTGTAATGCAGCGCTCTCAGGCAGCCACAGTATAATACGCTTTTTGTGCCTCGCAGGAAATCGGTAGCAGCAGGTCCACACACACACACACGCTCACTTAGACACACACACACACACACAATCTTTGTGCGAAGGTTAACCTAATAATTGCACTGACTGTGGTTAGAAGGCGGTCGATGCGATGCTAACAGCAGCTTAACAGCGTTAACCAGCATGTGACAGGAGGAGGCGTGAAGCGGCTAATGCATTAATTGCACACTGTTGTTGCTCATACCTGAGACTGATTTTACACACCGACACACACACGGAGCTGAAGGTCAGATTGTTCAAGCCCAAGGGTAAGGCTGTGTGTCCGGGAAAGGGTGATCTCCCTCTCCCCCTCTGCTCCACCCTTGTTTCCACCCTCCCTCCCCTCCCTCGCTCCACAGCTCAGTCGTGGAGGGTTTTGTAAAGAGCCAGGCTGTGCTGGCATGGGATCTGGCTCCACTCGCACTGTTTTCTTTCGGTGCAGTGAGTGTCTGCTGCTGCTGCCTCAGCCCGATGTACTCGGTCCATCTGGACTCAGGAGATGGCAGGAGATAGAGGAGGAGGGAAGGGGGGAGGAGGGGGTGGCTTGGCTCAAAGCAGTGGCAGAAATTAACAGAGTGGCTGATTTGAAAACAAACATAGATGCTAACACACAGTTAGTTGTAATAGGTATAATGTAAAGTTAATCATGATAAGATCATATCCCCACAAGGCCTCCAAAAGCACAATTCACAGCGTAGCCACCTCGTGTCGTTGCGGTTGCTACGCCTGTCCGTCTTGTCTTTACACGCTAACAGTGGTAGACTAACCACTCAGAATTCCTTAGGGCATTAAAAATACAATGTGTCCTTGATTTCAGTACAGTGAATACAAGCAGGTTTCTAATTTCTAGCCGAGGATTAAGCGGCTAAGCTGATTTCTGTAGCTAGGTGATTTTATGCTGCAGCTAGTTAGCTACAATAATGAAACCAACGTTATGTCTGTGAGTTCGCTGAGAACATTACCTCCTGCTGACTTAAATGTTTGCACTGGACTCGGTTTAAAAAAAGGACCCCGTAAAAAGGGTTTTATATATTCAATGGATGGCTAGAGACATGAAATCATCTCATGCAAGCTTCATGTCCCAGGCAAAACATTAGCATCCTCACTGTCTTAAGATAATGAAACAGAACTGTTCTTATATTGTACGGAAGTGGAAGGTTATTATTATTAAACTCTATTTTTCATATAACAGTATGTTTTCACTTTTAATATAATAAGGGGAAATCATGTTAGCACGAGAACATAGCCTTCCCAGATATCAAGTTGGTTGGGAGTCAATGAAGAGCCTGACAGAGCTGTTAACGTTAGCATGAACACTGATAGCAGAACATGTTGTGCCTTTTTACAGTTATTATTATAAGATATTGGTTGAATGGTCCCTGTTTTGTAGTAAGGGTTTATTGAACAGTCGATTGGTTTGTGGGAACATTTATAATTATATATTGAATATAATTATAACTTGACTTGTCTGGGAGTATAAGAATATCCTCTACTAAAGCACAACTGCTGTTAAAGTTGTTAAGCACTTAGCAATCCTCTCCCTCCTCTCTACGTCAACACACTTGCATGATTACTGCCCTTTTTCGAAATACTCTCTTTGCCTGTTCCTTTTCTACAAGTGTTGACTGGGAGCACTCGAATTGATAGTTTTCCCTGCTCCACCATTGCTGGTGTCGGTACCAGAACAGGAGGATCCTGCTTTTGTGTGTGTTCCCGGGCAGACAGGACCGCCTGTTTATGGGGTTCTCTGTCCTGATTGGACAAATTGGGCAGGGATACCAGAAGATTTCTTTTCTCTTTTACTGCATGAGTGGGGGAGGAGAGATCTGGATTACAGAAACACTCTACAACAGTAATTATTGTATAGAGCTATTTAAAACATATTTTAATTAAATAAAGATTTAACAACCCTTACATTCGCTTTAAGGTGGACCTCTTTAATTAATTTTGTTTAATCAAACGTGCACAAAGCAAACCTGGGGCTGTGTTATATTTTAGCATAGGATTACGTAACATAGAAGGGGTCTAGGATAAAATGGACACAGTCTAATCCGTCTGTGCTGATATTTAACAGTAATCCTAAATAGCAGTTTAGAGTTATTTTTTCTTGGAAAGACGTTTTGTTTATTGTCTAGTCCCAACATCTGGTTCTAGGGTATACATCACATTTAACATGAAGATGCTCTCAAAAGGCTTATTGTGCCTTTAAATTCCCAACAACTCGCACACAAAGGCCTGTTGAGGAGTCATGGGACGTGCCCAGCCTGTGAAAACAGTTGTTTTGTTGTTCCTCAAGAAGAGCTTTGTCAAGTCTGTGGATGTTTTTCCTTCATTGCACATGTGAACATGTATTTGATTTTTTTTCTGTACCTGATCTCTCTTTCTTTTTCTTTTTCTTTGTCTTTCTTCCAGAAGGATTTGCCACTGCCTCGCAAAAACAGCAGGTGAGTGTTATCTCCGTTCATCCCTCCCTCCCTCCTTCTCTCCCCCTCCCTCTGTTTTCTCCCGGCTCTCTTGGGAGTGACCGGCTCCCTCCGTGGCGAAAAAACAGTTGCACCGAGAGATGCTGCCGACCATGATTTTGCACATTGTGTTTAGAAAGCTCTGAGGAGGCTTGAGTGGTGCTCGTGGTGTTGAGTGTGTAGCCTTTATGTGAACGAGGGGGAGGAGGTCGTGCAGGAGGGATGCTGGGAGTCTATCGGTGTCTGATTAAGGCCAGCCGGGAGATCTGGATGCTGTCCATGGTGCTGAAAGCCATTCTGCCTTTTCCAGTTGCTCAGTCACTCACTCCTTATCTTCCCTTCTCTTTTCCTAGTGCTTGGTTATAATCTGTGGATACTCTGCTCACGTATCCACCCCTCGCTGTACCTATCCCTCTTTTTTGAATCCCTTTACTTTTATCTCCCTCTTGCACACAAAGAGTTTCTGTGGTTGTTAGGATATCAGTGTTAGTTTATCAGCTCTAGTTCAGGGGCGACAGAAGTATAGAAAACAAACATAAACGTTAAAAGCAGGAAAAAACGCACTGTAATGTAACAATCTGATATATAGTAATATTAAAAACACTGGGGTGATTCTGCTGCGTGAGTACTTTTGGTACTTGCTTTTGACACTATATATTAGGCATAGTTTGCTATGACCATTTTTTTATAATAACAAAAAATGCCATTGCTATGTGAAAAGAAAACTCACAGAGAACTATGATCTCTGACCTTACAGTTACCTTCAGCATTTTATCTTTCGGCTAATTTTTTCAGCTTTTCCAAGCTTATTGGCAGCGGTTCCCAGCCAGTACTAGCAGCTGCCTTCTGAGAAAACGCTACAAAAATTGTTAGCTACCTGCTCATCAAGTAAATGTTGCCAGATATTTACTTTGCAAGTTGGTGGAGACCAAAAACAGAGCTAAAAAGTAAAGTGAAAATGGGACTTACATAAAAGTCACAAAGATGTAGCAAAAGTTACACACAATCTTTACTCGAGTAAGAAAGTACAGGCTCTGAAGTACTGATCACTGATACTGATACCTATAGTGCCTCTAATTGGACGTCATTGTGTGTTTGTCTACTTTAACTAAATGACTAAATGACTACACTAAAATTAAAGTGCAACAATAATTGTACACAGACTTGACACAGTTTTAGAACCACATAAGATATATAATATTCATAGTTATGTTTTTGTTAGTGTACAGTCACCGTAAGCTGAGAATTGTTGTGTTTTTGTTAACTTAGAATGAGTCTTTTATATCCACAGAGGGAGTGGGTCCTCTGCCATGGAGCCCTGAAAAGACAGACTTGCTTTGCAGAGGGCCACTTTAGAGAAACGAGGGGTATTCAGTTGGTTGCCTTCTGCTATCTTATTGCTTGAAGCCACAAAATCCTGCAGAGTGGATATTTAATGGTTAGGAGCGTCGTCTGTAATACGTGTCCTTTTTCCTTGAAGTAAAACAACAGAATACTTCCTCCATCACTGCATGATGACTGGATTATTATGAGGGCGTTACAGAAGATCAATAGCATCTTGATAGTTCTGGAGGTGCTTCACTATAATCTCTTTGCTCCACTGAATAAGAGCAAATCTGGAGTGTGTGTGGGGGTTTTATGTTTGTGTGTGTGGTCACACCCCACTACCTCCGTCTCCACCCTCCTCTCTCGTCCCCATTTCCTCGTCCCATCCATCTTCTGCCCGCTGCTCCCCTACTCGTCCCGAGTCATCACGGGTAATCAAACATGAAATGAAGCCGCGGCATTACCCATCCCGTGTTCCCCGATGCGTCTCACTGTTGTCCCTCACTTTCCTCCATTACTTTGCCATCATGCCCCTCTCTGTTGAGACAGCTTCCATTTGGATTCAGTCCGTCTCCTTCTCATCGCGGCCCTCCTCTCTCTGTAGGGTGCTATCAGCACCAGCATCCATTATAGATGAGCTTGCTGGAGTTGGCTTCGCATGCAGTTCGCCTGCTGCATCCATTCATGGGTAAACACAGCCATTCAGAGTGCGTGCGTGCGTGCGTGCGTGCGTGCGTGCGTGCGTGCGTGCGTGCGTGTGTGTGTGTGTGTGTGTGTGTGTGCGTGTGTCTGGCGTGCATCGTCATCAGTTATGCTTTTCAAAGATTCTTTGAACCCATCCAACATTTGGTTCACAGTTATGTAACAGTCCCCGTGACTTTGTCCCTCAGTCATTTCTTCTTCTCTGTGCTGAGGTAAATTAACCTCCCTTTACTCTCCGCCGCACTCATTCACAGTGTCCATGGCCTGCAGTAAAAGCTTTTAACTGCCCGTCAGATTCCTTTAGTGCACAGACATCGAGAGAAAAACACAAACCAGACACAAAACTATAGTTCTGTACCACAGAATCTTAGCCTTGAGAAAATGACCCACAATCCCCTGCTGCTTTTTGTTGTTCCTCTCAAAAAGACAGGCCCTCCCACCCTCTCTACCCTCCCTCCCTCCCTCCCTCCCTCCCTCTCTGACTCTCTCTCTCCTTTGGGTCTCGGCCACACCAGCCCAGACACCAGTGCACATCCAAAGGTGGGAGCTTACAGTACGTGTTGCATTGCGGTGACACTGTCTCAGAGACCTGCTGCTTTCTGTCTGCTTCTCGCTCGCCGCTGCTGCTCCTGCTGCTCAGAGCTACGCCTAGATACCCGGCCGGCAACATGTTCCGACGCACTAAAAGGTACAACAAGGAGAAACGGCGCCGTGATGATTTGGCTTCTGTGATGTGAGGTGTGGCGGCACAGGCTCTCTCTCCTCTCTGTCTCCCCCTCTATCTCTCTCTTTTTGTTCAGTGTCTCTGATGCTCAGTCAGTCCTCTCTCTCTGTGTCGGTCTACTTCGTCTGCAGTATACGTTACAAAGAGGGCTCGTATTGACAGTGCGGCTAGTGCGTAAGGTCACTGCGTCTGCCTTCAGATGTCTGTTCTGTTCTGCTGAGTCGTGCTGATTTTTCTTAGTAGATTACAGAATGCTGTCACTGCGACGCTCAGGGTCTGACAGCTTGTATAGCGGCATTAAACTTGTATAGAATGCTATTTAAGTGGTATGGATATGGTCTGTTGAAACAAAATATCCATAAAGATAACTTTTAGGCAGGCCACTGCTTTGGTTGTGACTAAAATATCTCACAAACTTTCTTCATGGATTGCCATGATATTTAGTTTTTTTTAATATTTGGACGTTCATGATCCCCAGAGGATGAACCGCACTGACTTGAATGTTTCTTCCTTAAGTGACGTCGCGAAGCTGACGTTCGCGATTTTGAGTGAAATGTCTTGACAAGGATGGATCACCATGATGTTTGGATAGTTGCATCATTTATGCAATTGCATTTTAATTCAATACATTTTCTCATGCCAGTGTTCGTCATGATTTTTCCCCCGTATTATTTATTCGTTTATATCCTCGTGGGTCAAGTGTCATTTTTCCGCTTCCTCCCTTTTGTCTTTTTTCTCGCCCTTTTTCTGTGCACACCTGTGTCTCATTAGTTAATCCACCCCTGTGTATTGAAGCCAGTGTTTTCCCCTCACTCTTGTCCCACTCACATCTTTCCGTCACTCGTCTCTGCTTTTGCTGCCTGATTTCCTTTGTGTTGCGCTGGTTTGTTGCTCGCCTTTATAGCCCGCCTTTTCCTTTGGATTGTTGCATTATGGATTTTTTGGATTTCGTGTACAACAGCTTTGATGACATCATTGCTTGTGTCTTGCATTCTGTCCCTTTTATGATTGAGTCTCACAGTGTGTTGTTTATATTTCTTGAAATATTCTGATGTGTTGGCCCTTATATCCAATGGTTGGTCAATACATCTTCAATCAGTTAAAGTCCTGACAGTAATTAACTGATGAGTCATCAACATCTGTAGTTCAGACACTCGTGTTGGCCTCAAGATGAATGAGAAATGATGACTCACCCATCAGCCTTACTGGCAATCATTGGCAAACTAACATGGTGAACACTGTCAGCACTGATACCTGATAAACACAGCAGTGTTTGCACTGTATTGTGAGCGAGCCTGACGGAGCTGCTAGCATGGCTGTAGACTCTTTCTTTGGAAATTTTGAAAAAGATTCCACTTTCATTTCACGTACCGTGATATTTCTTGTGATGAAAACCTTCATTTTATGGCACACAATCCAGCTAATAACAGTAATACATTAGATTTTATCACCAAAATGATACAAAATATGTCCAAGAGAGATGTTTGGATATGAAGAGCCTTGAGACTGAGACTCATAGTGTATTTACCGCTATGTCTTTGGTGGTGATGGTCTCACCGACCCTGATGATGAGAACGTGACATGAAGTTACTGATAATCAGTTACTCATCACGGTGACATTTCCAGCAGATTACAGGTAGGCTGATTCACCGACTCTGGAGTGATCAGTCGATGATGGCATGAACCCGAGATGAGTCAGGCGGAGCAGAAAGTTTTAGATGGATTTTTCCCAGAGTCTGATTCACTGATGGTGAGAGATCGACTCTCTGGGCGGGTTATTTATTACCCAGCTGAAGTTTTCTCGTGCGACTGCAACCGTAGCTCACTGCAAGTACAAAGACAACTTTCCTGCGGGGATAAAAATATAAAAATAAACAACCCAACAACGTATAATCGTTCTCCTTAAATAAATGACATGAGCGCTGCTTTCCTTTGTGCTCATAATTGTTGCTCTTAATCACCCTGTTGTCAACGGCCCGAAAATTTGAGCTGACATTCAAACACCGGGGGGTTTCCTCTACGGCGGCGGGAGAAGTGGATGTCATGCTGAGTCTCGCGCGGTGACTTCACCCTCCCCTGCTGACGGGGGATTAAAACCGGCTTCTATTACAGCAGAGACTCTCGCTACGGCACACCTGAGCCCAGGCACACAGGCCGACAGATGGAAACAACACAAAAGTCCGAGTGTAGCTCAAAAACCGAGAGGACTCGTTTTGAAAATCCTGAAACCCTGCAATGTACGGTTAAGCGTTTAAAATGTGAGCTGAAGTCTAGGAAAAGAGAAGAACGAGGGGAATGAGTGATTATGAAAGCACAAGAGTTGGATAAAGAAAGGGAAGGTTGTGCAAGAGGTGAAGGGAGGAGAGAGTGAGAGTGCAGGGCCCTGGGGTGATATCTGTGTCTGCTCCTCCATTAGAGACCAGCTCTCTGAGGTTACGTGAGCAGGAAAGACACGCACACTATAGCTTCGACTGCCTCCCTCTCTCACTTTCCCATCTTTCTTTTCTTTCTCTTTCGTCTTTCATTTCGTCTCCCTCCTTCTGCGAAGCTCAGCGAGGAAAAGGTCTGCGCAAGACAGTCCTTTAATCAGGTTTCGTTCACGAGCATCCGAGTTCGCACGATAAGTGTGGAGCCTTGCCATTTTGCCAACAGCTCATTATTCAGAGATACCAAAAGTCCGAAGCATGTCCCAGTGGACAAAACGGCCATTTGTCCGAAAGCACGCGCTCTCCCTGCAGTGGTTAGTTCAGTGACGGCCCGCCCTGTCCATGGTGCTGAATCAGTGGTGGTTTTGCCCTCAGAAGGCTCAGTATCTTTCCGGCCTCTCGCGTCAAGCAACATACCCTAACCAATAATCAACTGGTCTAGAAACGACATAATGCATCATAACAGAATGTGTATTCTCGGAACAACAGGCTTTTATTTTTGGGGTAATAAGCTGTCGGACAAATGGGCATACCGTCCTATGCAGCATTTTTCGGGCTTAACTCTGCCCCCCGAACGCTTTGAGCACGAAACCCTTTTGAGCGTGTGGTAAGAGAGAGTTTTTGTGTTTAAAACCATAAAACACCAGATGACAGGTGCAAAGAATTGCACATTTTAGCAAGTCAGGCTAACAAGCTAACTACCAGCAGTAACAGCATGTCGACTGTGGAACATTTACCCACCTAATCGGAGCCGAATGCCACCAGAGTTTAGGCTAACACTAGCCCCTGTTCGCTAACTTTAGCAATGTTCATGACTGAGGTTAGAAGGGGTGAGGGAACCAATCAAATGCTATGCTAACGATGCTAACGGGCATTAGGGAATGACAAGAATAGACTGCTGAATCAATAATGATGGAAAAGAAATATTGTGTGCGTTTGTGTGTGTGTGTGTGTGTGTGTGTGTGTGTGTGTCCTCAGGTGCTTTGGCTCAGGTGCAGTTTTGTCGCACAGCCCTGACACGCGTAAACAACACACCAACACACACACACCAACCTCATCTGCTCACGAACGCTCCTCCATAACTAAGTTAACCATTCCACTTCACTTAGCCAATTATGTGCCGACCAATGGAGGTCGGTTGAAGGCCAAGATACCTGAGACAGACCATCGGGTCTAAGTGCTGCAGCTTTCCCCCCAAGAGGAGCGCAGGGCTCAATACACACAAGTTCAGGTGCTGCGTCTCCCATTAGCTCCCGATGTCAGTGAAGGACCCAGTCGTTCTCCTCTCCTCTCCTCTCAGAGTAATAGGGCTCTTATTGTCTTTGATCCTCCTTCTCCTCCACCGTCTCCCCTCTCTGGGCTTCTCTTACAGGAAAACACTTTCGAGGACATGGGCTCCTCAATGGCTCCAAATTTACCCGTGCTTGATAGATGTTGCTACTGTCAACTGCCGTGCAGTTCCCCAGACTAAGACAGAGGATTTGAGCCTATTAAGGGGGGGGAGCAAGAAAATGGTGTGTTTTATCCAGGCTGAGTGGCTTTGAAGTGCTGTCAGGGACCCCAAGGTGGTGAGGAACCTGGGAGTGAAAGAGGTGAACAAAAGGATTGGTGTGTGTGATTTGTCTCCTGGCCATTGTGCATTAGGGCCCGGCGATGATTTTGACATTTAACAGGACGCTCGCTGCGGTCGAGTGCAGATGTGATGGAGCTGAGTGAGGACAGTGTTGTGCCTCGGGTCCTCACCGCGACCACTTTAGCATCCTCCCTTGCCTTTTATCGCTGTTCGTGTGACCCCGCCGGACCATACTGTTAGATTTACCTACTTAAAGGGAGCAATAGGAGTCAATCCATCGGGTAATTTACACAAAACATGTTGTTATGGATTATCGTTGAAAAAATACATCAATACAGAAAAAGTGCAAAGCATCTACTGGCTCAAGTTTCTGAAATGTGAGATGTTTCTCTGTTTCATATCATCGTAAACAGACTGTTTGCTCCCCTCCCCCCGTCCTGAACACAATCAGCGTAACAGCAGTAACTTGGCATGGCAGCCCTTCAAACGTCAAACGTGATATTTGGAAATTGACACCTTTCTTTGCCTTAAAGAGGTTGGATTAAACAGTGTTTAACTGCTCCAATGTATGTTGATGACTCGTTAACTACCTAAAAACTGGACTTACTACCTGGAATAGTTACTCAGCATTACCTCCATAGCTAACAAGCCACATCATAACAGACCACATTATTTTTGTGGGGTCAACTACATCCTAGTATTTCCCCCTCTTTCTGGATATTTTCAAAAGTTTAAGCTAGCATTAGCTATCCTGTTAGCGCTGGATTTGACATTTTTCATTCTTATTGTTAGTAGTAGGAATGACCAGACCTAAACTTCGATATAACGACGCCATGTTGGATCATCTCCGTACTGAGGATAACTCTCTCCGAGAGACGTGTAGTTTTAGCTCCGGCCTTGCAGCATGATATCACGTAGGCAGTCACAAAGTGCCTGTTTAAAGGTCGCTCCTCAACCGACTCTTGAAGACAATATTGACTCATGTAGCGACATACGTTAATGTACACTGCAATATACGCTGTGCTTACCATATGAGAGGTCTGACAATACATGAATACACAGATAAACATAAACAATTTGACTTTTACTGAAATACTTTATTATTATGTCAGTTGTATCACAAGAACACAGCCTGATGTTGTAATATCTGCACCTACATTTGTTCTGTGTGCACAATGCACATTTTATATCTACCAACAGAAGAGAGACATGTTGTTTTCCCCTCCGTCAGTGCCCTTATACACACACTATATTCTTTCCAGAGAAGCTGTCATTTGGTTCACTTGTTTGTTTGTGCACCATTTGATTTTTCCTATTGTGTTTTTTATTTGATGGTTATTGTTTTTGCGGTGCGTTCATGGTTCACTTCCCTTTGAGTGATTCTCCCTCTCTCTCTCTCTGCTGCTGCTGCTGCTGCTGCTGCTTCCACTCGTAGAGATTCACCCATCGATCTGTTCTCCTGTCTCATTCTGGTTTGTTTTTTTGCTTTTTTTTTTTTTTTCATTGTTTGCATAATTCATGCCAGTCATTTTAGGGGGCGACTGGTTATTCTTTGCTGGGATGATGAAACCTGCGACATTTCTGTTATTGAATGTCACTCTGCCTGTGGGCCTAATAAGTTATTTTACTCTCCCACCACCTTCCTTTACCTGCTGCCTGATGATTTGTCCGACATTTCACTTCGTGTCGCCGTTCCGAATTCATTTCCCCCTCCTCCCCCACTCTCTCTCTCTGCCTCCACCCTCAAACAATGAACTTGAATGACATCTCAATTGAGCCCTGCTTCTCCTTCGCTGTGGTCCCCGGTCGGCGTTATAAGAAGCCTCCTTGCCGCGTGCTGCATAGCAACAGGCCGTCATGTGACCGCGGCTCCCTCCTCTCCTGTTCCCTCCAGGGTTGTAGACGCCAACTACATTTTCCTCTGCTTTTTTTTTTTTTTTTTTTTTACTCCGTTAATAAAGTCCCCAAGTCTCTTTCGTGCCGTCATAAAACTTTATGTGTTACACGGCACAGTAAAGAAGGCCTGGTGCGCACGTCATTAGTGAATGTTTTTAACCGAGAACATAAAATTCAAAGAAAACGTGATATTTTTTTTGTTTTTTTTCCACATCCCTTTCTCCTCCGTCTCCCCCAACCATAAATCATCCTTTTCATCTTTTCCCACCAACACATCATGTATTCGCTCCTATCATTTCTCTCTGGCCACTTGTCGTTCATTTACCGCTCTCCTCGTGCCGTGGAGGTAAACACACCAGCCTGGCCCGACCCGTCGTCAGCAGTTCCGTCCTCCCTCTCTCACCCTCCGCCTCTCTCTCCCTCTCTCTCTTCTCTTTGAAGTGCTCTCTCCTCCTCTCCCTTATCTGTCTCTGTGTTCAATCCATTCTCTCCTCCTCTAATTCGCAGCTCTGCCTTCATTTGACTTAGTGCGTTGCATACTTTTGCCCGGTTTCACATGAATGGGCGGCTTGGTTTTGATCAATATTAATGGTCCCCCTGCTGTCGAGCAGAGGGAGGAGTATGAACATGCAGAGGATGAAGGCTCCTGTTTGTCTGGCTTTGTTGGGAGCCGTGCTTCTCCCCCTCTGCATCACCCGCTTGAGCTTACGATGAACAGTATTCCCTCGTGTGCGCTGTTCATGCGATCTGTTGCGTTTGTGCGGCATGGATATACTTACAAACTGGGTCATGTTTACCTCTAATTCCTGTTTTGATCTTTCTTTTGTTTCGAGTTTCGTCCTACCGGGTTTGAAGTCCCCTCGCCCACCCCCCGGCTCCCTTAGCATTTTCTTTTCCCCGCTCATCTCGCTTTCATGTCATGACTGTGCCGGCTAACACCTCTCCCTATCTCGCTGCACATCATCTCCGCTCTTATCCTCCACACCTCCATCCCTCTCTCCAGCCCTTGGCAACAGCCGGTAGAATCCAGATTTTTCTGAGTGCAGTGGAGTGGATCTCTCCCTCCCCCTCCCCCTCCGCCCCTCTCCTGATCTTGAATGACCATCGAGCAGGAAGCAGGCCCCCCCGGGCATCGCTCGGAATTTTTGACTTTTCCATCAGCGGCTGCATATGCTCGCCGAAGTACATACGCTGTAGAAAAGCTTCCGAATACTGAAGTTGGGTTTTTTTTCCCCATGCTGTAGATGGAAAGTCAAGGCCGCGCGCTGTGTGTTTTTCGGTGTGTTTATACCCAGCCTCCATTGATTTCCTGCTGCACTGAGAATCCATTAACCAAGAGTAGTCCTGCTGCTGTTTGGTTTCTTGCTCCGTCTTTCTCTTTACTCCGAAGACACAATTACAGAAGTATTGAAAAGCAGTGAAGCTACGTTGAATCGTACACACTAAGACACACACACACACACACACACACACACACACACACACACACACACACACGCCCTTGATGAGTTGAGTGGCATCACGGGGAAGAAATGGAGAATATTGCAGGATCAGAGAAAAAGACTGAAGGTTATACAACCATGTCAGGATCTCATTGATCCAGTTTAGAAAAGTCTGAAATGGCACAATAGCAGCTATCAGACCTGCACGTTAAATCGGGCCTATTGGCATTTGCGATCAATATCCATAAGGCAACGTAAAGATCTGATCGATCAGGATATCCTGTGTGGCGCTAAGATAATGAAAACTGATAGATGAGATGACGCTGTGTGTGTGTGTGACCTCATTACAGTATTTTCGGTGGCGAAGCAAAATTGAATGTCGTTATTCGATCGCGTATTCACGAGCTCCATCAGTGGTGTTTACCTCTCTGCTCTGCCTCTGTGTGTATGTAGCTGAGCCCCGCCCTCAGACACGCAGACATGCAGCTCGCCGCGACGGCAGATCAGCGGGAGACCGACTGAAAGGGCTGGGCGTAATTGGTTGTTTGTCAGTGCTCCAACAGCCAATCAACTGTCAGATGCCTCATGGGGGGGGCGGGAACTGTTTTTCCTTTCTCTAGTCAGCCAGAGGACAATGCAGTAGGGCGCTATCCAAATATAGATGCATAAATTGCGTATGTGCGATACAAACACACAGACACACACAGACACACACACACACACACACACATACACAACTAACACACTCTTTTGAATGAGAACAGGAAATGTTTGTGGCAGCTTTTCAAGGTGCTGATTTGCCAAAATGTCAACAAATAGGCTAGAAGCTGAAACCACTGTGACGCAGATGGTATCACACTCACGATTCAGATACTGCGCGAGGTTCAGCCTTTAAACTTTTATCGGCTTGCACCAGATTTGTTTTCTCAGTGCAGGATAAAGCCTGACTGATGTGTCACAGGGGTGATTCGTGGTCTGATTGTACTTCGAGGTCTGGCGCCTTGCAGCACTTGACAGCAGAGGGGAAACTGATTGGTCATAGGAGCCCTTGTGTGCCTTTATGCGGAAAGATTTTTAACTTTTCTGCATTCCTATCATTTTTATCTTTCATTGATCTCAACCTCGCCTCATTTTATACACAACCTCTAGGGTAGGGTAGGTTGATCAGATAATGCACATGGGTAACGCATTATTTTGTTTATTTTGCCATTCGTAAGCCACCCCAAAATGTTTAATGTAAATGAGATTTCGTTTGCCATTTGTTTGTTGTCTTTGTTCCCAGTTGTTAGTATTCGCATTTATTTATGCCCCTCGTGACTGCCCTGGAATCCAAAGCAAAGGGGGCTGCACGTGTTTAAAAAAAGCCTTTTGAATTAAATTGTGCCCTTCCAGTGTGAGTATTCCAACAACAATGAAGGGGCATCTATAAAAAGCCTGCTCTGTTTACTACCTAACTGTGCGTGGGTTAGATTCAGTAATACCATGTGCAGTCTGAATGTGTACAGAGTCCACAGGCAGATCTGAGGTGACTCATTGCGGTGACGACCGCTATTAAGGACCCAAAACTTAAAAGGAGAGAGAAGCGGGTGCAATATTTCTTTTCTGTGAACCAATCTTACAGTCTCCATCCTTTCTTTGTCTCTTGCTGCTACTGTTTGTCTCTAACTTTGCCACTCTCTCATGTTCTTTCACACTCCCCCCCCTCTCCCCATCATTTCTTATCTTGGCTGAGAGGAGGCAGACAGGGATGGATGACTGAGGAAATTGAATCCTCCTTATCGCTGTTGTGCTCCGGCAGTGATCCATGTGTTTTCACGCGTGCCTGCTTCTCCTGCACCTACCCCACCTAAATGTGCAGCAACAGGCCCAGAGACTCAGGGCACGAGCGCAACTCTGCTGCCGTAACTTACGACACAGTAAATCCTCCCATGTTTACTACCCATGTCCCTCTCTCTCTCTCTCTCTCTCTCTCTCTCTCTGTCTTACAGTTGTCGTACGAGCAACAGGAAGAGCCTGATCCTGACCACCACGTCTCCCACGCTGCCTCGCCCACACTCCCCTCTTCCCCTCCCTGGACACCTTGGTATGTTTGGTGCCGCGTCACACCTCAGCTGTGACCTCGTCGTGCTCGTCAGTTGATGGCAGGCAGGCTAATTTGAATATTTACGTCAGTTGCAAAATATTTGGGTCAGACAGACAAAGGGATTGTGTAGATTTTACACAGATTGGCGGCCCCCAAATTAGCCGGCTTGATTAATTCATCCATGAAAAAGCCCCCAATCAAATCTTACAGTCCATTAATCAAAACCCAAGGGACCAGGCTGGATATATAAAAGGCTTAGGGTACAAAGCATCTATCAGTCTGAAAATTGATGAACAGTCTTCATAGTTTTGAAAAAAAAAATGTAAATCTCTTTCAAACCCTACACAATTATTATGAATATGACATTATTGCTGTGATCCAAATAATTAGCTTTCACCGAGAAAAAGGCTGGTAAGAAGGTTTGAAAGTGTGCTTTGTTTTTCCTGCGTTCATTTAGTCACAGATTAAAAGGGTCTGCTTACCTTTGTCACATCTTTTCCCACCTTTGTGCCTCATGTCCCCCCCCCCCCCCATGTGCTCGTCTTCTTGTCCCAGCAGGCAGCAGCCCCCTGGACAGCCCGCGAAACTTCTCCCCCAGCAACCCGGCACACTTCTCGTTCGCCTCCTCCAGAAGGTCTCTGATTCACGTCGCCGCATTTACAGAGTGTGATCGCACGCATTTGCAAACGCCCGTTTCTGTGCCAGTTATGTGATGAGAGGGACAGAAAGTGAGACAGAGGAAGGGGAGCAAGACAGAAGCGAAGTCAGCGTGAGACAAAAGGGGATGAGGAGGGGAGGGAGCAAGTGAGCATCAGAGAGCAGACGAGGTGTGGATCTGTTGTTGTGATAGGTCTCGCACATCCCGGGGAGCGGGGGGGCCCTCCCGCTGCACACACAGGTCCGCGCAGTGTAACAAGCTGACTCATGTACGACAGGGCCAAGCCATTACATTCACAGGGCCTCCGCGTTTATTCACACCGCTCTAATGACGCTGGGTGCGTGAACGGGTGGCCATGAATGTGTGCGCCTGCGAGTCTACAGCAGAAGTTTTTTTTTGGTTTGCGTAATATATTGCAAAATATGCATAACCTTCTGCTCGTGGTGCTCAGAGCGGCAAAAGATTTCAGTCGAAAAACCACAAGTCATCATCAATTACTCAAAATAATCCACAGATCTTGTAGTCAGCAGTTGTGTAGCACGTATAGGCTACTTTCTTTCTTTCCCAGCACCTTCGGTGAACGGGAACACTGACTGCGTGCAAGGCCAAAGTCACTGCAATAAAATGTGGTTCTAAAATAATGGTCTGGCTGGAGTTAAACGCAGTAAGAAGGGCGAGGCTCCACTCAGTGCGTCTATAGGCAGAGATGTATTTGAAGGACTGTTATTTAGCTCTGTTTCTCCTCAGTCAGACACAGCGTTGGGGGTGGGGGCTCTAGGAGCCCGGTGTTCCTGTAAATCCTCTGTCCTCATTTATCAAATATGTCTGCCTGCCTGTCACTGTGCGATCGAAGCGTACAGAAGCACAATGAATGGCTCTTCTGTGCTTTCTTCTCCGAGGAAGGCTCCTTGGACAAGTCATTGGTCTGCTGCTGCTGAATGACGTCATTTTAGTAAAAGTGAAACTGAAACATGTAGCGTTTGAAAATATGTCAGGGCTTTGTCTTACAGTCAGTTAACCACTGGTGTCTTTCTTCAGGCTACATAATATTAAAGATAATATGATTTGGATTTTTTTGGACAACATGTATGGATAACACTGGGGCTTTTTAGTGACATTTGTTTTCTCTGCAGAGCGGACGGACGGCGATGGTCTTTGGCATCTTTGCCCTCGTCTGGATATGGAACTAACACTCCCAGTTCAACGGTAAATAATCACTTCCTTCCATTCACACACATCAACAGTTCTCAACAAGGGGCACTTGTACCTTGCAGTTGCAAGGAGGCACACAGTTTAACCAACGGCTGACGTCAACAGTCCAAATTGGTAGCTAAAAGCGTTGGATAATCGTTGAGATTGATAGTAAATAGTGAAGGACAGGCAGTTGAAGTTGTTGGCTAAATGTATATGGTTGAAATAGCTAAAAGTAATAGATAAACCGTTAAAATAGTCTTTCGGTGTGTCTCGTTGCCTAACAGCAACGTCAGAGGCCTGGTGCCGTCTCTCCATCCGGCTGTGGATGGAGGACAGGAGGGCAAAGTAATGAGTGCCAGGCCGGTGAGATGAGAGGGACGAGAGAAATGTGGCATAGAGAGGAAGAGCTGGCATGAGACGGAGCACATTCTGTCCCACGGTCATTTATCTCGGGCTAAATTTAACCATCGACTATCATTAGCAACAAAACGATGTTTCCCTGGAATCAATGCCGTGACTTTATGAATCAGACTGAGCGGTGGAGCCCAGTGCTTCCTCCAGCTCCCCTCGCTCTGTTTGTTCCTCACTTCACTGCTCCGAGTGAAAAGATGTCCCGCAGCCACAGTGAAAACACTACAGCAATGAGGAACTTGAATTGGAAATAGATTGAGTCTCCAAGCTTGTTCCGGCCACCCTGGCTGTTTTCAATTAGTCTGACACCAGTGATTGATCAGTGATCGACGTTTCGGTTAGCAAACTGAGTGGAGGAGTCCCACTGCTGAGATGAAAGCAAGCGAGGAGGCGAGGCGAGGCTCGCGGGTCTGTCTCAGACAACTATGTTAACATTTAAATTCTCAGTGTGTCATTCGCTTTAGTCTGCAAATACTGTATTAATCAACCCATTAGTTGCTTAACTTGTGATCCCACAGTTAGAAGCACTTAAACATAGGTGATGTCGCTGCACCTCAGATGAGTATGTTGTCATGATTTTTTAAATTCTGTCTGATCCGTCCAACTCCACCCACTCTAATATTCTTGTTTCTCTTCCTCATCTGCCAACCTCTCTCCGCTCCCCTCATCCTCCTAATCCTCACCCCACCCTCGTCCGCTTCCTCTTCCTCTTCCACTCTTTGCTCTTGCCTCCCCTCCTCTTCCTCTTCCTCTTCCTCCTCTCTCGCTCCAGTCGTCCAGCTCGTCGCAGGAGCGACTGCACCAGCTGCCCTTCCAGCCTACCATGGATGAGCTCCACTTCTTATCCAAGCACTTTGGCAGCACCGAGAGCATCACGGATGATGACGGGGGCCGCTGCTCTCCCCACATGCGCCCACGCTCCCGCAGTCTCAGGTCAGCAACAGCAGCACCCATGAGATTAACCAGCAGCTTCAGCTGCCCAAGAGCACTAACCTCTTTTTTAAAAGCCCGCTTTCAAAGCAGATTTATAGGGGCAACTCCTATTTGATCTTGTTATTGCTTCTATAGAACCTTTTGAATTGTTCAGTCGAAGCCAAAATGTCTGAACTCTGTTTAGTTTGGATAGGGTCTTAAAGATATGAATGTGTTACATTTCTGCATGCAAATGTCAATGTGTCATCCCAAATGATTCCAACAATGTTCAAACCCAGAGAAATCCACAAGTTTAGTCAAGGCAACAATGCATTTCATGTATTAGCCATTATGTGTTCAGAGACTTAATTGCGCTCTCATTTCTAATAATATATAAAACTGTAACTGTTACTTATCTTCACATGAAGTGAGCTTAAAGTGATAGTTCAAGTCTTTTGATGAGTGGTTGTCTAAGGTCTATTTTGAGCTATATTTTGAACATTATTGCCATCAGACAGCCCTTTCTTTTGGACTACATTCCCTCAACTTCTGTTTTCGAAAGATAGCTCACACTTAAAGGGATATACACTTTTTTAGGTAGCTAATGAATACGTCTTGCTGTTTGTACTGTTCAGCAGTACAATGCTCTGCTTCTCTGTCGGTGCTACATGCTGCTTTGTCAGTAAAGTTTTAAGCAACATTTAGTTTTAGCTTACAATGTTAGCCAAATACTAGCTACCATAAGCTACTGGCAATACCAAACCATCAAGGATGTGGCAGAAAATCCCTGAGTGTATTGAACTGAGCCAGCTCTTGACTTCAAATTTCACTTTTTAAAGAGATAAAATGTGTCATTTTTTACTTCACAATGTCTCACTTTAATGAAAATATACATAAAGTTCTAACTCTCTTTTTATTGGATGGAATTGTTTTTTTTGTTACCTGAGAATGAGCCTTTTACATTGACAGAGGGAGCGGGTCCTCCTCCCACCTGCACTTTTCGCATCTTTTGCATTCTTTGCATCTTTTTTTTGCATCTTTTGCATTCTTTTTCACTCTAGGGGAGGGTGAGGCGAGGGGAATTCAGTTGGTTGCAATCTGCAAACTCACTGCTAGACGCCACTAAATTATACACATTACCGTCAAGTGCCAATCTAAATGTTCTTCATCAGATTGAACCCAGAATGCAACTGGATTGATTCTGGGCGGGAAATCTTTTTGACTGTATTCCATGTTCTTCTGCTTTGCCTCCCCAGCCCGGGACGTTCCTCCTCCTGCTATGATAACGAGATAGTCATGATGAACCATGTGTACAAAGAGCGCTTTCCAAAGGTGAGACACACGTACACAATGCTGCTGAATAATAAACGCCATATTCCATAAAAATACACGCAACTGTGAGCAAATCCTTCAGCCCACAGAGAATTCAATCTATCACGCTACAATGACTATCTAATCCTATTAAGTCAGAACTCCAATATCAGAGAAATAAAAAGGGATATAATTTATGATTGAACATGTTCAGAGATTTGTGTGTAGGAACGTTTGAATCCAAACACAGTTTAAAAAAAGGAGCCATGGGGGATGCTAAACCGTAGCAAACAAGATTATGTGACACTGCCAAGTCGCGATAACTTCACCCTGTCAGAGAGTATATTAAGTTCATTCACTGAACACTGCCACAGCTATGAACAGTTAAATAAAAGACATTTCCTCATTGCCTTTTTTCCCCCCCTCCCTTTCACCCTTGGCGGGTTGGTATCTAGAGGAAACGGGCTGAAAGCTTTCTACAGTGATAAAATCACATCTTAGGAAATTGGGCATTATGGTTTGGAGTTCATCTGAGGTAAAAGCTCTTTGGGCATGTTTTCACACGAGTCAAATGGAAAGAAATGGCATTTGTATTGAATTCAGTGTAGCAGCGGAACCGCTCTGCCAGAGCCACAAAAGAAATTGCTTTCTGAACTTTCTGTCACATACCTCTGGGTCTTGTAAAGAAATTCAATCTTTCTCTAAACTTAATCTCTGACACTTCTGTTGCGCTCTCTGTTCTCCCCGTTTCCGACACTCCTGTTCTCTAATGCGAGCTGCGTTTCTCTCTCCACCAGGCCACAGCGCAGATGGAGGGGAGGCTGGCTGAGTTCATCCAGGCTTTCTCTCCGGAAAATGTTCTTCCGCTGGCTGATGGAGTCCTCAGCTTTATCCACCACCAGATCGCTGAGCTTTCCAGAGACTGCCTGGCCAAAGCCCGCGAGGGCCTCATCACTTCTGTCTACTTCTTTGAGCTGCAGGAGAACCTGGAGAAGCTTTTCAATGATGTGAGTTGGAAAATATATCAAGTTTCACTTGCGTTAAACCCAATGAAGACATCTGACTGCTCTCAGTTAGTTCTAATTACTGGGTGACGAACATTGACATTGGCAGAGCTTCGGGGACTAAAACTAAAGCCAATGTGGAAGTGCCTTTAACCTGCTTTTTAATGGCCAGCAGGGGGCGACTCCACTGGTTGCAGAAAGAGGAAGAGTTTATGTAAGCTCTTCTTCTCACTTAATTTATTTATATCAACAGTTCCCCAATGAGTTTTTGGTCTCAATCACTAGTTTCAAGTCTGAGTCAACACAGCATGATGTTCATTTTGTAAGTTATTGTCCCGTTTAGACTAAAATTGACAATGAAGCAGGCTAGGCTTAAGGGCGTTGCTAACTTGGGATTTACAAGTCGCCATCATGGTGTATCCTCGGATTCTGGGTCGTTCCAATCAGGACATCTTAACCAGCTCCACCGTCTCGCCCTTATGGTCGATTCTGCCCCCCCCAAAAAACTAGATTGTGACGGTTGTAATGCCAAACTTAGTCCACAAACCAACTGGTGCCTCTTTTGGTACTGACTTATCCATGGCAGCAGATATCAAAAACAAATTGGAATTGGGATAAAATACTGCGAAATGTAAATCTAGTGGTAACTTGTATTGATGAACAGAGAATTATTACCAATATCTGCACTTTCCCTGGACTCAACATAGCGTTTTAGCTTCTTTCAGGCTATTTATTTTGCTTAAACACCTGCGACTTTATAGTTTTATTTTACAGCAAGTGCTCAAATGAATTGCATTTCCAGCAGCTGCAGTTTTTCCTATCTTGAGAATCCCATAATACACTACCTGCACAGCTATTAACAGCAGGCATTCAAAGTTCGCGACTAGCTAGCGTAGCATGTAGCAGCTAACAGTCAGATATTTTTCTTGGTGGAGCCCAAAAACTCCCGCTGTGATTGTGCTTTGGAGTAATTGTTTTGGAGAGCACTCGTCAGGCAACCTCCATGAAATGATCCACGAGCAAAAACAGACACAGAAACAAATGCATCTGTCTGACGCTGTTTTTAATTTGGTTCAATCTCTGGGGCGTCTTTGGTGAGAAATATAATTGAAATCTCTGCCATGAATGGAGGTTAATTATGCTCAACACTTGCCCGGAGGAGATAACAGGTATCGGGGAATTTCATCACAACCCCATTTTGGCAGCTTGATTAGATCACTGTGATTCCTCTGGGTCGCCTTGCTTTGGTTTGATCGTATCTACTGTGTTTCTTTTACGATCAGATATTCTCATTTCTCACAGCCTTTTAAACAGCTGTTCTGTGTCTGTCACTCCGTCCGTCTTTTGTCTCTCTTTTAAATGTGTGCACTGCTGTGTCTGTATACCAGTGTTGTTACAGGGATTTTACTATAAATGTCGGTAATCTTCTCTGCCCCTGTTTGTCTCCATCAGGCGTACGAGCGTTCCGAGAGCTCTGAAGTAGCCTTCGTCACAGAGCTGGCCAAGAAGCTCCTCATCATCATCTCCCGACCTGCCAGGCTTCTGGAGTGTCTGGTGAGATAACGCACACACTTTTTTTCTCAGTATTCACCCGTCATGCCCGTTCGTCGCAGAACATTTCATGGTTCGCGACTCTCGCGACTTAAGACAAATTGATTTTCTGTAAATAAACATGAGCACAGATACTCATTTGTTAGCCCATTATAAGCATTTAAGCACTCTGATGTGTTACACAGCGGGGGTAGGGAATCAACAGACGCTGACACCGAAGTAGAGGTCCAGTCTGTCTGGATGGCGATGACATTTGCATTTAGATTAAAATTTGCCTCAGTACTACTAATACCAGGCAGTCAGCAGCCCCCCCCCCCTGCTGCCGGGCCGCCTTCCAGTCTGACTCAGACAGAGCGTGACCACAGTGTCATTTAAAGTTGGAGGATGCTGATTGTGTGTGTTTGTGTGTGTCGTCTAGCTGGTTTGTATTTGCGTCTGTAACAGTCTTGTGGCCCTCTTGATGAGTCGTGCCACACTGATGCGGTGTTTGATGATGAGTGACAGCTAAGACTGTGACATGGAGAATTGATTCATCGATGGAATTGCGCCCTCTTTTTTTGCATAAAGTTCCAGTGTTCCATCATTAAATCTATTTGGCATCGTTAAGAGCCGGGTTTGGACCAGCAGCCAGAAGGTGCACCCTCCTCTAACAGGTCTTGTTCAGTGTTTGGTGACACTGTACAGACATTTTCTTTTGCAAGCATTCCAGTTAACATCACTCAAATATACTTTGTGTTCCATCACCAGTCAGTGGACTGCAGACAAAACGATGAGATGAACAAAACAACCAAAAGGACAGTCGGACATTTTCGACTCCAGCTGGATGAATTCGTGGCTCAATGGAAAACTGTCAGCTTGAGCAAGTGTGTAGGCAGAGTTAAAGTCACGGTGAAATGGAAGTTAGAGGGATATATTCTGCGCTGTGACATACTTTCAAGTAAAATGACATATGTGGGCATGGCGTAGTTATGACAGGGACGCAAATACAGGTTTGTTGGGATTACTCAAAAGTGAGCGTAGCTTAGCAAATACTCATTTTGCTCTGAAAAGGTTGGACTTGTTATTGCCACTTGAGGTACAAAGTGGTATTTTGAGAACGGACTGGCAGAAGCTAGCTGGTTAGCATGCTAACTTCAGCAGATATCTCTACTGTCTCACAACACACAGACGTCTCTGACATGTCAACGCTGTTTTTTCTTTGCACTCTGTTGAACATTTTAGTTGGTTTCTGAATGTTTTCAACTCAAACAGCTCCTTTACATTATTCATTGTGTTATGATAGTTTATCAACATAATTTATTTGTGCGCATAAAATCATTTTTGTGCTCAAAATGTCATGTCACAGGCTTAGAGTTATGGCACAAATATTACCACATGACTCCTGGTCCTGGTGCCCTGCTCGAGCTCTCCTGAGGAAACCACTGTATTTACTGTAGGTTCTGTTGCTGAGCTTACCTTGTGAAGGGTACATTTCAGTGATAGGTCACGGCGTAAACAAAATTCAGTCTCTCCTCAGGCTGAACAGCACAAACTGCAGCGATGGCGTCTTCCAGAAACAAATCCTGGAGCTGCTCCAGAGGCAGTGATTCATGAAACGACTGCTAAAGGCAGCCATGCTGGCATTACTCGGAATCTCATTTGAGAGCAATTTCTCGAACAAAGATTCAATCATCCCACTGAGCCTAATTGAATGACGTTAATTTCATGTTAAAAGAGCCGCTCCTAATCTTTCCACCTGATGACATCATGCTCTGGTTTCTAGGAGTTTAACCCGGAGGAGTTCTACCATCTGCTGGAGGCGGCAGAGGACCACGCCAAGGAGGGTCACCTCATGAAAACAGACATTCCTCGTTACATCATCAGCCAGCTGGGGCTGACCAGAGACCCTATTGAAGGTGAGGAAAGAGAAATGTTGCGCAACATACAGATTGCTAGAAAAATGACGGCTGATTCAAACCAACTTGTTTGTGTCATCAGAGATGGTCAACCTCGACAGTTACGACAGCGAGGGGCCGCTGACGCCCGAAACAGACGACTCGACAGAGGTGAGATCTGAGATCATCTTAAATCTTCCCCGCGTTCGCCCGTCCTTCCCCCAATGTGCTTAGTTTTAAAGTCTGTCCTGCCAAAGTCCTTTCTGCTCCCCGCTGCAGATGTATGCTTCATCTGCTAATGACTTGGCACACATGCTTTTATCTATCTCATTTAGATAATTTATGCTGAAGTACAAAAAGCAGGATATCCCTTTTTAAATCTTTGGGCCTTGCCTCAGGCATTGGGCAAAAATAAGCTACGTGGACAGAAGTGAACGTATGCGCATCACCAAAATTAGAAATGGGGATTCTCTTGATATGAGAGTAATGAGACAACAGGCTGTTAGGGATTTATTAATGTGTAGAATGAGTGGTTTTGAGCAGCCGCGTTGGTTTGGTGATTTCACACTTTGGTGACCTTTGATCGACAGGGTAAGATCAGAACTATGAAGCCGCCAGGAGAAGCCGACTTCCAGACCATCAAGCTGATCAGTAACGGAGCGTATGGGTGAGTAGAGCCGATCACTCCAGTGGACGAGGATGTGTTGACATGGAAGTGATTCATTCTTACATGTGTCAGTCCGGCCGGGGCACAGATTAAAACAGAGGTCATGAAGGGAAATATAATGGTGGTGATGTGTTTGTGTGCCAGCGCTGTGTACCTGGTGCGACATCTGGACACCCGCCAGCGATTCGCCATGAAGAAGATCAATAAGCAGAACCTGATCCTGAGGAACCAAATCCAGCAGGCCTTCGTGGAAAGAGACATCCTCACCTTCGCGGAGAATCCCTTCGTCGTCTCCATGTTCTGCTCCTTCGAAACCCGCCGGCACCTCTGCATGGTCATGGAATATGTAGAAGGTAATAGTGTGTGTGTGTGTGTGTGTGTGTGTGTGTGTGTGTGTGTGGGTTGCTGGAGGAGGCGTACCAACTAGTGGGAAAAATGTGTTTGTCGAGTTGAAGCTGTACCCACGTATACACCTCCAGTTATTCTATGTAGAGAAATGTTCCTTGTAAACAGGACTAACGTCGTGTCCAAAGTCCGCACCAATTCAAAGCAGGTATTGAGCAGTTGGTGTGTTCTCGCTGTAAAAATGTCGGATTATCAAAGCAGATAGAATGAGTACCGACCTTGCATGCTGTCAGTGGATCCTATATATCCACAATGCAAAAAAAATATGTACTGGGTCTGTGTGCAGCCTGTAGATTAAAGCTTCTCATTGTAGTAAAGTGTTTGATCCACTACAATCATCATCATCATCATCATAATTTATTGTGTCAGCATGCTAGCAACTGTTAATAAACGTGAAGTGCAGCTAAGGCTGGTGAGAGGTCACTGGTTTAGTCATAGACCATTGAATAACTGGGAAATTAATTAAGTCAGAATGTCTGCTGTGGGAAGAGTCCCTGCTCAGGAGCTGGAGCAGGTCATCCACTAATCGGGGGGTTAGTGGTCCAATCGCCCAGCGCCAAGTCGGAATGTCTTTGGGGATGATACAGAACCCCAAATTGCTCCTGATGGCTTTTCCATAGAAATATTGTCAGGTGCTGAGGATGGAAAGTGCTTTGTGTCAATGTTGTATAGTGCTTTGAATAGCCTGTCGACTAAATGCAGGTCCATTAATGCCGTCCTATTGAAGGGACTTCCCATAGGTAAACGGCCTGATGTGAATAAACCCAGTGAACGGTGCATATCCTTGATTACACCGGGCAGAATGACTCAAAGCAAAGTCATCATTGCAATGATTGCGTTCTATTGTGAGTGTTGCTCATCGGCCTAATTGGAAACTAAAATGGTCCCGGACAAGAGGCACAGAGAGACATTCATGGTAATTGCTAATGTCAGCGACAGGACTAATCGAATAATGAATTCCGCTGTCAGGTGGAGACTGTGCCACTCTGCTGAAGAACATCGGGGCTCTGCCTGTGGAAATGGCGCGCATGTACTTCGCAGAGACCGTCCTCGCACTGGAGTACTTACACAACTATGGCATCGTGCACCGCGACCTCAAGCCCGACAAGTAAGACGGATCAACTGTAGTTTTCATGCTAAAATGATATCACGTTGATTGTGTAGCTTGAATCTGACTCTGCTGTGTCTGTTCTCAGCCTCCTGATTACCTCAATGGGCCACATCAAGCTCACAGACTTCGGCCTGTCCAAGATGGGTCTGATGAGCCTGACCACCAACTTGTATGAAGGACACATAGAGAAGGATACCCGGGAGTTCTTGGATAAACAGGTACGACTAACCAGTGATTCGAAGTAACCCACACAAGCAGTCGGAGCCAAATTTCGCACGGACGATTTAATGAAGTCATTTGAATTCATCTGCACTTTTAATTAAATGTAATACAAGCGGGGATGTAAATGTAGCCGTTGAGTTGCGTTCCTCTTGGCCTCGCTGCAGCGCACCATCTTCAGCTACTGTATGATCCAAGTAAAGTTTAGATATGAAAACGCTCTTTGATGTCCTCATTCCTATGCAAATGTATTCCATATCATTGTGCGCCAGGGATATCTGAAGAAAAGAAAATGAGACCGATAACAGTTGGCACAACAATAGGCCAGTATTTCCTCAGTTATTATAATCATTCCTCCTTTTAGGTGAGGTTTATTTTTCCCGAGCCTTTGATGCGACGCGCGCGCTTTGAATCCGAGCCTCGTTATTTCTTGTGCGCGCATTTCGGCGGCCAGGAATCTGTTCGCATTCAGCGCATGCCCATCTGCACATGAAAAAAAACCCTCACCGGAGCTTTCATCTTCATCTTGGCATCTCTGGGGTGAGCTACTTAGCTATGCACATGTGTCTCCGACTCATGGGTCATGAGTTTGACTAGCTGGTGTAGAATAATCTGGACTCTTTTAAATGAGATGCTACAGTAAATGTTGGTGGTCATTGAAATGATAAGAAATCTAAATTATGAAGTGCTGCTGTTTTTTCCCTGCAGGTGTGTGGGACCCCTGAGTACATTGCCCCGGAGGTGATCCTTCGTCAAGGTTACGGGAAGCCAGTGGACTGGTGGGCCATGGGCATCATCCTGTATGAGTTCCTGGTGGGCTGTGTGCCTTTCTTCGGAGACACACCTGAGGAGCTGTTCGGACAGGTCATCACAGGTGAGGGATCAAACTCGGATAGATAGAAGGTTTCATTACACGCTACACACAATAGATAAACCCATCATTTTGCCTCTCGCTTCTGTCCGTGGTAGATGACATAGTGTGGCCAGAGGGGGAAGAGGCTCTCCCCGTTGATGCCCAGCACCTGATCTCCTCCCTCCTGCAGACAAATCCACTGGTTCGACTGGGCACAGGTCAGTCACCTCAATCAGCGGATTCTAACCTCAAGCCACAGTCCATCTTCATTTTAATTCCTGGTCTCTGTTGTATTTCTTTTTTACTTGGATCAGTTGTTCCTTTTTTTAGACAAGCCCACACAGCCCAGTCAAATAAACTCAAGTACCACCAGTCATGCTCCAAATGTTTTCATTTGAATTGATTTTAAATGATTTATGATTTATGACTTAAGATGTTAACTGTATTGTCACAATATACAACAGAGCTGTCAGTGTTTTGGTTTGTTCATAATTGTTTTACGAGCACAAGCTAATAGTGTCAACCTATAGTTTTAGCTAACCACTCAACCATTTAACATCAGCTGCTAGCATCAGCCTCCAACATACCTGTAACTATTCAGACTGTTTATCTGTTACTTTTAGCTAATTTAACCATTATTCATATAGCTGACTAGTTCAACTATTTTATTTATCTCTCTGTTTCATCATTTATCCATTATGCTACATTTACCTAATTGAACTATTTTTCATTACTCCTTGCTAACTTATTGTTTATCTATTGCCTTTAGCCTTTCCATCCATTACCATTATCCATTTGGACTGCAAATTCAGCTGTTTCATTTATTGGTTCCGACTTTTCATCCATTACTTAACCTATTTCAATGATTTTTCCATTACTTTATTCTTGTCAACATTGTTCATTACGTTGGCTGACCTCTTGCTGGCAGTTTTTTTGAGCACCCCCAATTTTAAAAATAAGGTGTTCAACTATTTATCCATTACTTTTAGCTAACTTATTGTTTATCTGTTGCCTTTAGCCTTTCCAACCATTGTGCATTTAACTAACTTGTTCAACTGATTAATTTAGCTTGTTAAACTTGTTTCAACCATTCATGCATTATTTTTACCTATTTTAACTATTTATCCATCACATTTGGCTCATTATTTCAGCCGTTTTTTTTTTTACTTTCTTTTAACTGCTCAGACTCTTGCTGACTCGTTTTTAGGCTGTCCCAGTCTCGATGTGTGTCAAAATGTGGTGATTGCGGATATGTAGTTTTTAGTTCAGTCGTAATTTCTATCTTTCAAATTAGCTGAAACTACTCCATGTGCCCCGTGGCATCTGCAGAAGCACCCCCTTGGTTACATTCACTTCTGGTTGGGAATCGCTGACCTAGAATGCAAACTGTCATCCCGCCCGTCGGCTCTCCGGTTCAGTTTACCCAAATAAGTCAACTTCTGTCAGGGTCACACTGCCTCTGCCTGCTTTAGGGCTGCTGTTATTACCTGTCTCTCTCCACCTCACCCTCTCCCCCTGCCTTCCTCTGCCTTGTAGGTGGTGCTTTTGAAGTGAAGCAGCACTCATTCTTCACTGAGGTGAACTGGAACAGCCTGCTGAGACAGAAGGCGGAATTCATTCCTCACCTGGAGTCGGAGGAGGACACCAGTTATTTTGACAGTAAGTCTACCTGTGGGGGTTCAAGGCATGTATCACAAAGTCCTCTGGGCTTAGGAAATCTTATTGATCAGAACAGCTCAGCTGCTGTGAATGTAGAGAGGCAGTTATTACTGTGATGCGCGCCATTAGACTTGAATGTGTCAGTTAAGCTTGAGCCGGGTTATCTCGGATCAGTTCCCCGTTCACGGTGACTGATTTTGTCTCATGTGGGCCGATGTCACTAGCTGATAATGTGTGTTAGTGGGATAAGCGAGAGCAGCCGAAAGCTAATGCCGCCGTTCACTGTAACCTTTTGTTAACGCCTTGATATCTTGTTACCTTTCCCTCGCCAGCCCGATCCGAGCGCTACCACCACGTGCAGTCATACGATGAGGACGATACCAACGACGACGAGCCCGTGGAGATCCATCGCTTCTCCTCCTGCTCCCCTCGCTTCAGCAAGGTCACGTTAAGACTCCTCCTTTTATCATTGCAATTATTTAGATTGCAATGGTGAGTCCCCCGTTTACGTAACACTGCGATGTTGACTGTCTCGTTGTGTGGACCTGCAGGTGTACAGCAGTATGGAGCATCTGTCACAGCTGGAGCATAAGCCCCATGGCGTGACTCTACGGGAGCACAAGGTCCCCAGGGAGGATCGAGTGGCCAAGAGAGAAAGCCTGGGTAGCCTCACCCTCCGGGACAAGAGCTGGAGGACTGGCTCGCCCGAGATGTGAGTGCAGCACGACAACAAAACAAGATCGCGTCCATAGAAGTATCTATCTAGGCAGCATGTCTCTGTGTGTTTAATGTTCATGAGCAGAATGATTGAGGTGAGATTCGTACTAAAGCACGACTGCTTTGTTTTTCAGGAAGCGCTTGTCCTGCTCCGAGTCCTCCTTCACCGAGAGCGACTCCAGCCCTCCGTCTGGGGCCCGGAGACGCTTCTCCGCCCTCATGGACACACACCGCCTGGCCTCCCCTCTGGAAGTCGACTCTGAGCTGCCTGTCCCCACCAGGCAGCCTCCAGTGAAGGCCAGGGGGGCGTCCCTGGAGGGGGCAATGGGGGCCTCTCAAGGTGACCTGAGAGCATTTCTCAAAGACAGCAACGGGTTCTCAGCTGGAGGTAAGAAGGGATGAGGCAGCACAACATCACGCCTCGCCATAAACTTGATCGCAGTTCACAACGAGAGCATTTACTGACTGTTGGGTTTCATGTCACAGACAAGCATCTGAGGCCTGCTGATGCGTCGCTGCCTCTACCAAGCAGTGCTACCGTTCTGGGGCTCCCAGACACACAGGGGCCTCGAGGGGCCACCACTGACCTGGTGCTGCGGAGGGTTCGCCACCAGCAGCTCTCAGCTGAAGGAGAGAAACGCAGCTCGAGACCGGGAACCAAAGTTATCAAATCTGCTTCTGCCACGGCTTTATCCGTCATAATCCCTGCAGGTAACCACACTGTTTATACGACATCCATACTATCATAACGTATAGAGAAATATATGATCCGGTGTAACCATAACTCCGCCCGTCTCTCCTCAGTGGAGCAGCATGGCGCCTCCCCTCTAGCGAGCCCCATGTCTCCCCGCTCGCTCTCGTCCAACCCCTCCTCCCGCGACTCCTCCCCCAGCAGAGACTACTCTCCCATGGTCAATGTCCTGCACTCCCCAATCACCATCCACCGCTCTGGGAAGAAGTATGGCTTCACTCTCCGAGCCATCCGAGTGTACATGGGAGACAGCGATGTCTACAGCGTGCATCACATGGTTTGGGTGAGGAAACCACCATCAATCATGACAATGATATGTACAACGTGTGAAACATATCGAGCAAAATATCCCACATTTGCCAAACAGAGACATTCAAATCCAGCAAAGCAGATAAGATAACAAATAAGGAGGGATAAAAAGATGTTTTGTAAAGATTCAGTTAAACAATAATAAGCAGCATTTAAAAATGTCCATTAATTGGGCAAGAATTGACACATCTGAAATGATAAATCTGTCTAAATCCTTGTTCTAATCACAGCATGTGGAGGACGGCGGTCCCGCTCAGGAGGCTGGACTTAGCGCTGGTGACCTCATCACTCATGTGAACGGGGAGTCAGTCCATGGTCTGGTGCACACAGAGGTGGTGGAGCTAATCCTGAAGGTGAGGACTTCCTACCTGCCTAATTTATATACATTTTAAAGTTTTTTATAAATGGTTCAGTTACAATTTCCTCGTGATTCATGTAAACATATCATCTACAGAGTGGGCACAAGGTCACAGTCACAACTACTCCATTTGAGAACACCTCTATCAAAGTGGGTCCTGCCCGGAAGTCCAGCTATAAAGCCAAGATGGCGCGGCGCAGCAAGAGGACGGGAGCCAAGGAGGGACAAGAGTGCGTTACTGCAGTATAGATGCATTACATCACAAGAATACATCATCTTGAACGTTTTTATGCTTTTATACTTTTATACAACATGTATTCTTTTTTTTGTCTTTTTCAGTAAGAAGCGCAGCTCCTTGTTCAGGAAAATCACCAAGCAGTCCAACCTGCTCCACACCAGCCGCAGCCTCTCCTCTTTGAACCGCTCGCTTTCATCTGGAGACAGTCTCCCAGGCTCCCCCACCCACAGCCTCTCCGCCCGCTCACCCACCCAGAGTTACCGCTCCACCATAGAATCCCCTTACCTGGGTTAGTATGGAAGGTCGAGAAAACACGTGCCTGTCTTACCTGGTTTGACTTCCTGCTGGGTATGAAAAACTTTATATTATAACCTGGTGGTACTTTTTTTGAGTTGCCACCACTAGTTGTGCTGTGGGCTTTTGTTCGTGTGGGAGAATGTGGGCAGTGCACTTCACATCTCGAGGTTGGTTTCACACTCCTCCACCCTGTAACAGGTGGCGTTAACAACGGGCCAACAAATGCACCATCGGTTGGTGCATAGCTGCATTTGTTGGACCAGTGAAGAAGATGACGTGGACGTAAATAATTCATGGTTGAAAAAAAAAAGAAGAAGCTTCACAAAATTGACTTTGCAAGTGTTTAATGAGAGGGGGAGAGCTTTAGACACAGCTTTAGACCTCAAGGATGAACAAGTGTTTTGGTGAGAACCACTCGGTGTGAACAGAAACTCGATTTGCAGGAAAACTGCGACTTTCACACTGCAGTCCACAGCATCACTGTGCCGGGTGTCGTGCTCCCTCCGCAGTTGTATTTAAAAAGTACAGGAAACAAAAGAGCAAAACACAACTCTTATCTCCATTTTAATTCCTAACCGAACAGAAATACAAAGTTGAGATATGTTAATCAAAAAGATGTTATCGATAACATTCAGAAAATGTGACGTCATACTATTAGAAGCTGGAACAAACAGTCAGAATTCTGACACATACATGAACAAAACAATCATTTTGAACGGGACACGCATTTAAAAAACATTGATTCACAATCATAGTAATGATTTGAAGGGAGAGATACTATTATTCTACCTTTCTACATGCTCTCTAGATGTGTTATTTATTATTTATATTATTTCCTCTCTTCTCCTCAGGCACCTCCTCCCAGAGCAGCTCCCCGGCATCCAGCACTCCAAACTCCCCGGCCGCCTCTCACCACATGAGGCCCAGCTCCCTGCACGGCCTGTCTCCCAAACTCCACCGCCAGTACCGCTCTGCTCGCTGCAAATCTGCCGGCAACATCCCTTTGTCCCCCCTGGCTCACACCCCCTCCCCGACCACCTCCTCTCCTCCACCTCTCACTGGCCACACAGTTGGCAGCTCCAACACCACGCAGATATTTCCTGCCAAGCTGCACTCCTCTCCTCCTGTCGCCCGCCCCCGTCCCAAAAGCGCAGAGCCGCCCAGGTCGCCTCTGCTGCAGCGCGTGCAGTCGGCGGAGAAGCTCGGAGCGCCGATGCTGCCGTCTTCCTCCTCGTCATCGTCGTCGCCTTCTCCTCTGACAGGCGGGGTGTCGTTGCGCAAGCACAGCCTGGAGGTGGCTCACGGAGACTACAGGAGAGAGTCTTTCCACTGTGAGCACAGCCTGCAGAGTCTGTTAGAGATGGAAGGAGAGAATGGGCCTGCTCCCCCGTCTCCGTCATCGTCTTCCTCCCCCTCGCCTCCGATGGGAGGGGAGATCGGAGGCTTGAAGCCTGCCAGGAGGCTCGGAAGACAGGAGTCACCGCTCAGCCGCGACACGCTAGTCACTGTGAGAGAGAAACACACGCAGACAACAGCGTCTGAGCCCGCTGAAAGCATAGCAGCTAAAGCTGAGACCAAGACAACTGTTGTTGATACAAGTAAAACACCATCAAGTGCTGAGGTGCTGAAGAAAAGCGCAAGTGAACCTGCTGTGGAGAGTAAGTCTAGTCCAGCACTGGTTTCATCCACTGCAGAGGCCAAGCCTGGCCAAGCTGAGAAACCTCAAAGTGCAAGCAGCTCAGCTTCTGAGGCGGCCGTCACCAAAGGTAAACTCAGTGAGAAAAGCTCAACACCCAGTGCATCAAAGGGCCTCCAGCAACAAGACAGCAAGCAGCAGCATTCACAGACAGACTGTGGACCGGCTGCTAAAGCTCAGGAGAAGACTGAGGAGAAAGTGAAAGGCACTTCAGGAACAGACAAAGGGAACGTGCAGAAAGCACTGTCTTCAGAGCAAACCAAGCCACGGAAAGGCTCAGACACAGGAGAGAAAGGAGGCATCGGTGGCGGTGATAAAGCAACCGACACGACCAAGGTCAAAGGACCTGCACCTCCGGCTCCCACCCATGTTCAGAGCCACGCTGCAGCTCACGGCTCAGCTGCCAGAACCAAAGTGGAGAAGGTAACGCACAGTTACCGCGGGGCTAAAGAGGAGAGAGCCCACCTGGAGGTCCTGGAAGAGAATCCCATCTCGCCGTCGTCCAACGCAGCTTCGCCCTGCTCGAGCAAGTCTCGCCCGATGTCTCCGGGCGACAAGGCCAGCTTTGTCACCCAGCTCACAAGCGTGGCCAAAACAGTGCTGGGGCCTATGAAAGGAGCATCACAAGAGGGGGCCAAGGTGAGAGACACCTCGAAGTCCAGTGAGGAGAAGCGAGGCGCAACAGCAGGAAAAGCGGAGGCTTCCTCAGGGGGTGGACGTCGAGGTGCGCAGACGGCGACCTCAGCGACAGTCCAGTCTGACAGAGGGAACAGTCGGAGCTCCAAGCATCATTCGTGATAAGAGGCCGCGAGAAAAAAGCCAGACTCTCCCATGTAATGCCTTTTACTGTAGCATCACACTGACATATCATGAATTGACTTTGAACGGCGGAGAGACGAGAATGCCTGATGAAATATCACCAAAAAGATGACAAGTGACATGTAGACACATGAGATGTGAACAAAGATGCATCAGCCATGTTGGAAAATGTGCGCTCATGGTATCATAATGTAAGCCTGTGTATGTACTGTGCGTCCATCACAATGTGTTGTATATAGAGGAAAAAAAAAATGCATATGTCTTAATGCATGTCTGACACTGCACACGGAAAGTGAGAGAATATTTAAAAAGATGAAAAAAATATAAAGCAGACCTTAAGGTGGTGAACACTGTGAACAACTTTTCAACCGACCGCGACGGGCAAACTGTTAACTACGTGTGAACAGGGAGGTTTCTGTTAAAAACGGGCATTACTCAGATTTCAGATCAGCTCCGGTGCCATCGTTTAGTTCGGTTGAAATTGTAAAAGAACAACACAAACTGTATTCCCTTAAAGTTCAGTTACTAAGAGAGTTCAGGCTTGAAGTGAGAATTAAAAATAAAATACTGGAAACCGAACCAAGAGGGCAAAATGCCTGGAGAGTGAATCAGCAGGTTTGCTTCAGATCTGTTTAAGGGCTGAATTTCAATGGAATTTGAAAGAGGTTGTATAGACGAACTTGCACAGGGACGCTATGCAATGTGCTAATAATGCAACTTTTCTTTGGTGTCCCCAACTACTAAGTTTACATTGTGCTCCAGACGGGAAGAGAAGACAGAGGAAAGGGTTCGCAATAAGCCGAGAAAACACGTTCTGTTTTTATCATTGTCTCCACTGATCGTCGTGAAATGTGCAATGATATATTTTAGGTTACTGAGTGAGTATATTGAGTGTGGTGAGGAGACAAAGTGCGTAAAGAACCATTATGAAAGTAGCACTTACAGGACAATAGGCTAGAAATGCTCTTTCACTCATTGTTTTCTATTTATGCAGATGTGGTATATGGTGTAATGTTACGTGTGAAGGAAAGTGCCAGTCTTTTAATTTAAGTCTTT
>CAEMYA010000193.1:1380940-1411506 GCA_903131615.1 Diplodus sargus | reverse complement strand
TCTTTTTTTACACTTAAATGTAAAAATATATGCAATCCAACAGTGCCCAGTTCAATTAAACTGAGCATCTCCATCAGTGATACAGTGGTAGTATAAACACAAAGCCAGGAGTAGAGCATCTTAGTGGTGAGGTTGTTAGTTCTTGTGTGTTACAGAAAACTGATGTTGATAGTTTCGGGACACGAGGCTCAGACCTGTCTTAGACTGCCACCCTGTGGACGACATGTCATGGCAACAGTTAAGTCCTGTGGTACAAAGGAAAATAGGTGTACATCTTGCCTGGGGGGATTATTCCATTCCACACATTATTATTCTGATGCATCATTTTTCTGTTGATGAGTTTTGCAGTCTGACCTCAAAACATCACATCCATTAGGATATAGTGGTCATCAGACATTAACCCAATGTTTGGACATTGAACAGATGTGTTTTTGTTTGTGATGTGAGAAAATTGCACTTTATTTTGTGTCAAATGTTTTTTTTAATTTACTTGTCTTATATATTTATTTTGTTATTTTTTCTATTTGTTCTATTTATTACTTTTTTATTTATTCAAATGTTTTTACATGTTATCGGTTAGGGACTTTCTGCTTTACTACTGAGATTAGTTATTTTTAAAAGAAATGTTACATTTAGACGGAGAAATCTACCAAATCTGTGTGGCTACCCCATCCTGTGCAGTTCTGATGCTGTCATTCCATGAGTCTGAAGTTGTAATATTGCTGTCATGTCCATCTTTGTCCAAGTGTTTGACTTTTTTACAGCAGCAACTATCTCTCGACTGTTGTTGTCCATTGCATTGCATATTTACTAGCCACTGTTGTGAGAAAAAAAAAAAACAATGCAAAAAAGCCTATAGTGCAGAAATGTAATAAAATGCAGAGAAACCCCTATACTTGTCTTGTCTGAGTTTGTTCAGGGACTCGCTCCCATTGGTCGTCTGTTTACCAATCACAGTAGTGCAAACACGTGACCAGTATAAACAGGAAGTGAGGGCAAACTTGATACGCTGCTCCTTCTCAGAGTCCGAGCGCAGATTATTTGAGACGGAAACAGGCCAAACAGACGGGCTGCTTCGGTGAAATTCATTCAGTGACTTGCTCTAATTAAAGGAGACACAATGACGAAGCCTGAATGAAGGTAAAGGATGAATGTCGTCATTTGATAATTCCACAAATCCTCTGAGACAGGGCTCTGGTGGCCGAGCTCTGAAGTTGCAATGGAGAATTTGTACATACATATTTATACTTAAAGTTATATATAATCGTTAGTGTGCCATATTTGTGGTCGTCCAATGCGCAGTTTATATTTTTCTACTACGCCACTGCGGTATTCTATACTATTGTAAATGTCTTTGTCATGGGAAGCTAAACGATGTTTGTGACGTACAGAACATTTCATGTACACAACATGTAGTCTACATGCAGTGTGTTGTCAGAACTGCAGTAATTTATACATCAGTTTGAAATGTTTAAGGACAATTCACCACCATTTTGTGTTATGTTATGAGTTACATGACAAGTGACAGTTATCACTAATGTTTTTCCAACCGGACTACAAGACATGTACAGTAAACTACACAGTGTAGTAAAGCAAAATGAATGTGGATTTTAATATGTGATATAGAATCGTGTTCAATAACAGAAGAGCTGCATAAACTTTATTATATTTTACCACATATATGATGGTTAAGGATTATCTCAGTATTTTTAATGTGTTTCGAGGTATAGTTATGACATTTGTACGGATTATCGTATTTAGTTTTATTTTTACTTCCAGTAGGCCGTTTTCTATATTGTTTTAATGCACCACAAATTTTATGGATACTAACTTGTGCTTTAGTAGAGTATCTTTATTTTTACGCTACTTTACACTTCTAATCCTCCTGTATTTCAGAGAGAAATGTCGTACTTTTTCACAGCTTTACTATGTCTATCTGACAGCTGTACTCACTGGCTACTTGTCAGATTAAGATTTCATACAAAAAGCACATGACACGCTGATGATTTGCGATGCATTTTTAAGGATAAGAACCAGTGGTTCGCAACTTGATGCGAACTTCGATTGTGACCAGGAAAAGCAGTGTTTAGCTGGAGTCCCTTGACACGTCTTAGATGTCTGTGGGTCACCAGAGATGTTCCACTAAACCTGACGGATTGTCCCATTTAAATAACTCATTGAGGCCAAAAGAGGCAACAAGAACACCAACCAAAACACAAATATCCAAGAAAAGAATAAAATGGTAGTTCCGCCTCTTTGGAGCAACAGTGTTAATGTATTAGTGTTATGTAGCTCAATATAACAACCACAGGGCCATTTCTATGTGCTTTTCATCATTTTTGATGCCTAAATTTCCTTTTACCCACACACGTGTACTTAAACTTGACCAACACTTTCCTTACAGGAGGAATTTTACATTGCTGTCTTGGTGTTTGTACTCAGAGCAGCTACAAGGAACTCCTTTTTTTGTTGATTCTGGCGGACTCTGTCAGGACTGTAGGGTGCAACTATTTTAGTCAAGCATGCGCCCAAAAATCTGTCAAGTGCGACTAAACATTTTCATTCGTCGCACCAGTGCACCTGCCAGCAAGAACTTTAAACATCCAAATTTTAACACTTAACGCATAATCTCTTGTTGCGTGTGCTGTGATTTAAATAAAGAAAACATTTATCTGCACTTGATTCCTGTTTACAATCAAGAACTTAAATTACAATGTTTTATTGGGTGCACTTGATTTAAAAGGTAGGAGTGGACAGAGTTAACAAAGTGAACTTATATTTTTAGTGCCATACCACCAGAATACAGACAAGCTTCTGTCCTCAAGATGTTCCTCCTCAATTCATCTGCACTCTGCCACATACAAAGTTTTATTTTAGAACTTACCTTACCTGGGTAAATTGGAATCCATGGAATATTTATGTAAACGTTATTTGCTTATGTAGTTCGTAATGAGGCATAAGTATTAAATTGAGACTGTTTCATATCCAGTTAAGAAAAAAAGTACAACGATTAGAGATTTTTTTTTGGCCACTGATTACACTATTTATGTATACAATCTATCCATGTGACTGCACATATAGTGTCAGTGAATGTGTGACCACAGCTTGTTGAGTCATCTTGTATCTACAAATGTGACGTGTCAGAGGAAGCAGGCTAAACACGGGTGAGAGTGGGTTTCCAGCATCTCTCCTGCTGCAGCCCAACAGACACATATCTGAAATTCCTTAAGTCACAGGGTGCAGTCACATGGTTCCCCTCTTTACTTACTGTCATGGAGAATTATTCACTTTGCTGTGCTGTTAATACTAACCAATCAGCTCCAGGCTATGACCCGTAACTTGTTTATTTCAGGACCAAATCATCTAATGTACTCTGGATGAATGGTGGTCTTGTGTCATGTAATGTTGTCTTATATCTCTTCTGTGTCCTCATAGGCTGCTATGGAGTTAAAGAGCAATTCTTTACACTCAATCTTGGTCATCTCCAGTTATGAATCCCAACTCCTCCTCCGCTCGCTGTGAGGGCCAGTCCCCTACAGATGACCTAATGGACGACTGGCTCCTTCTCTCCTCTGAATCTGCTGGGCCTCCGCACCTGGAAGTGAGCAGGGAGGATCAGGACTCAGAGGACAGGGGCAAACTCAAATCCAAGTTGGTCTCAGCGTGGAACAGCGTCAAATACGGTTTGTTTCGCCCCACTAATGTAGTTACTGTTTAACATTGTTACTGTGTAATAAGAAGAGATCTGATTATTCTCCTGAAATGAAACTGTCTGTTCCCTCTAATCTCTCAGGCTGGTCCTTGAAGCAGAAATCCAAATTCAGCAAGAGCTCTCCTGTGATCATGTTTGGACAATCCTATGAGCTCATAGATCAAGGTCAGGCCTTCATACCTTCTGAAATCATTCCTTTGATGTGAAACCAAGGGGGAAAATGTAATACAAGCTCTATAAATGTTTCAGGAGAGAGGGAGCGTTTCCGTCGCTCCTTTGTAACTCTGCTGTGGCTGACGTACAGACGGGGTTTCCCTCAGCTGCCAGGCGGCTCTCTGACCACCGACAGTGGCTGGGGTTGTGTTCTACGCACGGGGCAGATGCTGCTGGCACAAGGTCTGCTGCTGCATCTGATGCCTCCAGGTGACAACACTCAACACACTGCAATCTATTAAAGACAATCAATCTTTTCTTTTTTTTTAGCATTTTGGGTCTGTAAAGAAACTTCAATAATACACATGGACTCAAGATACCAAAGGTTGTACTGATTTTGTCACAGAACATTTTGTTCTGTCCACTACATGACATGACTGAGTGACAACAGAGTTTTCTGTCTGTTCGGAACATTGGGAAAACAAAGCAGTCTGTGCCGGTCATATGATAAACCAGGGTCAAGTAGATATGGTGCTATTTTTAAAGCTGAAGTAGACAGTCCTAGAAAGAGACAGCTGATTGTTGAGTCTCATTGCCAGGTCATCAAATACCTACGCTTAACCGAGACGCTGGCCAACCCAAAGTGTCAGTATTTGACGACCTGGAAATGAAACCCAATAATCAACTGTCTTTTCTAGAATTGTCTACTTCAACTTTAAGTTGTATGTTGTATAATACTCATATGACATCATCTTTACATCATTCTTAGGTTGGACTTGGTCTGTGAGCCACCATGTGGTCAGAGATGACATGGACCTGCTTGGACTGAATTCAAAAGAAGGGTCCAACAAGAGGGGACGAAGACTGAGTTTGGACTTGCGCCTGGTCAGGCCCATGGCGGCTACACACAGGAGGGTGGTGTCGTGGTTTGCAGACAACCCTACAGCCCCTTTTGGGATACACAAGCTGGTGGAGTTGGGCAAAAGCTCAGGGAAGAAGGCCGGGGACTGGTACGGACCTTCTATTGCAGCGCATATCCTCCGGTGAGTCCTGGAGTCAAGAGTTCAGTTCTCCTCACCAACTTTTATCAAGATGTTAGATTCTACAGTGAATTTCACTTTGTTTCAGGAAAGCTGTGGCAGCATCAACGGATCTTCCCAATTTAGTGGTGTATGTTGCACAAGATTGCACCAGTGAGTGATTTCTTTTATCAGTGTATTTGAAGGGCGTAGCAATTTTAGCTGTTTCCACACAGCTTTGTGTTTACCAGATACACAATACTGCCTCAGGCATTCTCTGTGGATCAGAGGGAATACAAAATGAATAGAAAACTTAAAGGGGCACTATGTACTTCATATTGAAGAGATTAAATCCCAGAATTTTAATATTTACAATCCAAAACCTTAAAGCGTGAGTCAAATCTTCGTGTAAAAGCATAATTACGACTAAAGAAGCACTAAAGATTTACCATAGTCTCGGTTTTGGGCACGTTCATTTTAAACGGGAGTGTTCAAAACTGAGACTACGGTAAATCTTAAAAGTGCCTCTTTCGTCATAATTATGCTTTTACACAAAGATTGGACTCATATTCAATCCCAAATAAAGCCTTGGTTGCTTTTTGGCGAGAGTTTCGCATTAATGAGGTAATAATAGAAACTCAGAAATATTTTTTTCCCCCCTATCTGAATAAACAAGCTGTTCTCAGAGGGGGGAAAAAGTCCCCAGAACACTGTCTGAAGCTAGAAAGGTGGCAGGGTCCGCCAAATGTAAACAAAGTCAAACCGTATGAAATTGTGTTGTTCTTTCAGGTCAGTTAAACCAGTTTATTCAGTCACGGAAAAAAATTGGTTTAGTTTGTTTGGGCTTAAAATAAATCAGACAATGAAGATCTTTTTCTTCTGATAAGAGTTTCTCCCCCAAAACTACATAGTGCACCTTTAATGTGAGGGAATGCAAAATTAATTCTGAGACCACACAGAAAAATTTCAGACGACAAGTTACCAACACTGACATTTTACATTGGAAAAATGAACAATGAATGTAAGATTTGCTTGCAATAAGTAAAATATAGTAACATTTTTGCTTGACAAAAAATAACATAAAACATACATAACATAAAAATCAAGGATAGTAAATGAATCCAAAATAAGATGGGAAAAAATTCAAGTCGGGTCTGTGGCCCTTTGCAACACTTCTTCCCTCACCATCTCTCCACAGCTTCCTGTCACTCTCAAAGCTGTCCTGTCAAATAACGGCTAAAGTAGTCTTTAAAAAAGAAAGAAAATTCCAGCACCGTAGCACTACTACAAGTTTAAAAATTTAAGTATAATGAGACATTTCTGACTACAATTGAGACAAAAGCACCTTCAGGTTTTTGCAGTGCAGGGGCTCCATGGAAGTCTGACTGAAGTGAATGTGAGTGGAAATGTTGACCCATGTGTCTACTTTTGTATCCGTCTCTTTCTCCCCGCCGTGTTCAGTCTATTTAGAGGATGTGAAGAGGTTGTGTGTGCGGCCTCCCCCTCAGTCCTGGAAGTCTGTCATCATCCTGGTTCCTGTGCGACTCGGAGGACAAGAGCTCAACCCCTCCTACATCACTTGTGTCAAAGTAGCCCAACAAATCTTTTTTGCATTCAGCCCTTTGTGCATTCTCTATAAACTGACACAACCACAGTGTGATTTACTATAAAGTTACTCATCGCAAGTAGGTTTCTCCCTGCATACACTGCAGTCTCACAGTTCAGTAATACATTGTCATCACCCTGCATGTGTTTCTCTGTAGTCTGACAGATAAATCCCTGTTCTAAAGCAATCAAAAAATAACTCTCGGCAGTACAGAGAACAACATCTCATTCATCGCTCTTCTCCACAGAAACTCTTGACATTACAGTGCTGCATTGGAATCATCGGAGGCAAACCGAAGCACTCTTTGTTCTTCATCGGTTTCCAGGGTAATGGCAGCGCAGTCTACATCATAATTACCGTGTTCAGCTGTTTGATGTCAGTCCGCTCACTTATTTTTTCCTCCCCTCGGCCCTGCTGTGCAAAAAGATGACCATCTGCTATACTTGGACCCTCACTACTGTCAGCCCACAGTGGATATTACAAAAGAGAACTTTCCCTTGGAGGTATGAGGAAGTACTGCCTTCTCTTCTCCTTTTTGCTTTCTGTTTTGTATCCTCTTGCGACAGCTGGGCTTAGTCACGTAGTAAACCAGTGGCTCCCAACCCCGTCATCAGCACCAGCAGTCAGGTTCTAAATGTGTTCATTTGGATTCCTGCCACTGAATGTTATTTTTACTCTATGTATCATATAGTGGTGGATATTAGAATAGTTTTTATATTTCACACACCTGAACAATCGATTTTTGTTAACCTTGCACTTGCAAATGTATAGAAATATTGTATCTGAATGTGAAGAGAACTTTTCTGATTAGTACTCTTTTTACTTTGCTCTCTCTCCAGTCCTTTCACTGTAAACATCCCAGAAAAATGTCTTTCTCTCGCATGGACCCCAGCTGTACCATAGGATTCTATGCTAAAGGCCAGAAGGACTTTGAATCACTGTATGCAGCTGTTAATGAGGTAGGCTATATTAGTTATTTGGGTCTCTTTGACTTGACTTGTCAACAAGCTGTGCAGCTTTTGGATATTATCACTCACCTTTAACAAAAGGATGTGGTAAAGAGCTACTGGTTTGTCTCCTCCTCCCACAGGCTCTCTCCACATCAGCAGAGACGTACCCCATGTTCATATTCTCTGAGGGGAAAAGTCAGGAGGAGGGGGAGAGGGGAGGCAACACACCCCCAAACAACATCACCTACATCCAGAGGAGGAACGAAAGGAAAAGAGTCGACACTAGCAACAGCATGGATGAGTTTGTTCTATTGTGAACAAAAGTTTAAAATCTGCCCTGAGGGGCGTACTGTGGTCAACGATCACACATAAATGTGACAGTTACACTGTGTGGCAACTACTGAGCGTAACAACTACCATCCACAAGCAATAACAGCATCAAGGGACACCTGAAAGGTCTTTGTAAAATATAATGATCAGGTATCATTTATGACACTACAATATTTTTATTGCTGTATTTTATTTATTGTTTTTAGGAGAGAACATGAACATGAATAGTTTCATTGAAGGATAAAGGATCTTTTCTATTTTGCTATCTCGGCCTGTTTGTGTTGATCCATTAATTATTTTTTACTTGATCTATAATAGTGATAATTATAATAAAACATTTCTCCCAGGGACATCTTCAAGGCAAGTGTTACTATGACAAACAGTCTCTTACTGTTTCATGCCATGTGACAGGATGTGCAGCCTTTGAATGGATTAGAAAATTGGATTCTTGTCAACATGTGACTCACACATGAGAAACACAGAAAAAATATGGTGGGGAATTTATTGGAGCTGTGAGAAAAGAACAAAAATTACTGAAAATATTCTTATGAGCTGGATTATTTTCGCTGTGTTTTATCTGAATAAACAGTTTATGAACAAAAGAAGAAACTTGTTTTTTATTCGGTACGTTGTCGAGAGGATGAGGTCTAAAATCTTTGAAAATCTAATGAAACTAATGAAATTCTCATCAGTTTTGGTAGCACTTTGTGTTTGGTGCCAACTAGTGTAGCATAGAGTTAGCATGCTAGAAGGCTAAACTAAGTAAACATGGTAAACAGTATACCTGCTTAGCATAAGTGTGTTAGCATGCTTAAGTCATAGTTGAAATAACATATCCTGCTCTCTCACAGTAGAATACAAAACCACACTCCTGATAATCTCCACAGTCTCAACCGTACAGCTGGATATACAAGTTGGCATGGTCCCTAATTTCAGGCAGTACTAGAGGCATACAGAATCCCTGCTTGGCCAGTTTCCTTTATACTTGAGAACCCAAGATGGTGAACAAATCAGCCTTCCGAGGTCTTATTAGGTCCTCCAGTTTCCCATGGAGCACTGCCTTCCTGTCTGCACAAATCTGTCAGATTGTCTCTGTGGAAGCCCTCCATAGAGCCACCCCTCCCCAGACAGCTCCAGGATTCTGGCTGTCCTTAGTCCAGCAACTTGACATCCTCAAGCAAGCAAGTGTTGAAGTAGAAGTAGGCAAGTCGCTCAAGCTTCAGCGGGGGCCCTCGGGAGGACCAGGGAATTGTCAAAATACCCTGCGATCATAACCCGCTGGAAGGTCTCCTCCAGCCGAGTCAGGTCAGCCGGCCTGGAAGACTTCTACTGCGGGCTGCTGTTACTTAAATGAAAGCTCGTGGGGTTCTGTTCCAGGCTGTTACCAGGCTCTTTCGGGTCCCAGAACGACTCCTGACACAAAACAGTGCTGTCTCTGCGTCATTTCTGGATAAGGAAGATGCAGGAACAGTGGCGCTGTAACAAGAGAAAATGGACTCAAATGTCCTGAGAGGCAGCGTTTATGAAAGGAGGAACAATCGGGTAACTTGCGTGCAAATTCTGCTCGGAATCTGAAGCCAGAACAAGGACAGATGCTTGTGGTTTTGACTATCTCAATCGCATCGAGCTAATGTAAAGCAGAACCAGGAAAGAGATACAGGATCTGTGTACCAAAGCACATTGGCAAACATACTTTGAGAGTTGAAGGTGAAATGGGGGAAAGCCACTGCTGCTCCAAGTCTTGTGCATTTTAGGGAGACAACAGGACGAGTCTTTGTGTCCTTGTCCTCAGTATCTTAACAAGATAGGCTTCCTTTTGGGCCTGTGCGGTTCCTCGTCTTTTGAGTCTTGGTGTGAGTTGGTGGGTTTGCAATTGGCACCGACAGCTAGTATCTCTGTCTACTCTTCTTCTTCTCTAGCCTTTGTACCAATCCTGACAGCTTTGGAAAGAAAAAAAATAAGTACCTTTTTTTTTTTTTTTTCATTTTTATCACATATCATACAATGTACAACGTAGTGAAACTAGCACTCTGCATTAAACCCAACCCAGAGGGACAGGAGGAAACATATGCCCCCTGGGACCAACTCCAGATCTTAGCCAGTATCTTGGTCAAGGACATTAACTGGAGAATCAACCTAATTTTCATGTTTTGATGGTGTGGGAAAACCGGAGTACCAGGGGGTACACAAGCACGAGAAGAAAGATGCAAACACCGCACAGAAAAGGCCCCGAACCCCGGACCCTCTCGCTGTGAGGAAAACTGTGCTGCGAATACAGGAATACCACAATTCTTTGTACAATATGGATTTCAAACTGCTGTACGTGATGCTCAGTATTGGTATTCCTAAACAGTCACATAAAGGGGGGATACAGAATAACTGCAGACTGAGGCAAACAGCAGGAGGTAACCTCTCTTTGCTCACCTTGGATGCTGTGACAAATGTCAAAGTGCAAGCACAAGCAGAAAGGTAACACCCACGGTCGCCTGAGACCTGCCAACCAGGGTCACTCTCTCCCAGCGTACACCGACCTGACCAAACTTTGCCCTCTGGTGGTTTGATTTCTACCACCGCACTGAGCAGAGCTCCTCAGCTGCGACTCTGTGCACGGATTAAAGACACTGACGCTGCCCTGACCTCGCCTGCCCTTAAGCAGAGCAGTTACATGTCTATCCGACAGGCAGGACATAATAACTGTTTGTCAGGCAAAAAGAAAAAAATGCATAAGGAATTTAAAGGTGCACTATGTAGTTTTTGGGGGAAGAAATTCTAACTAGAGGGGAAAGATCTTATTGAGTTTTTTTTTTTTTTTTTAAACGCCTAAACAAAATGAATATACTCTCTTGGTTTCATGACAGATAAACTGAATATACAAACTGACCTTAACGGACAACAAAGTTTCATATTGTGTTACTTTGTTTATATTTGGCGGACCCCGCCAACTGTCTAGCTTCAAACAGTGTTCTGGGGACCTTATTTTCCTCTGACAACAGCATGTTTATTTAGTTATGGAATAAATAAATATTTCTGAGCCTTATTGACACTGAAAATTTGAAAGATTTTGAGTCTACATTTCCTCTCCGAAACTACACAGTGCCCCTTTAAAGCTGGGCCTCACGAAAGGCCAACTCTTTTCTTCATAATGATGTTTATTTAGAGTAAAACAAGCAATTTGAACAAGTCATCTTGGGTTTTGGGCACATTATGGGCATTTTCCACTAAATATAATTTATATAATAATGAGGAGGAGTTTGCTGACTTTTGCTGAGCAGCGCAAAAAAAAAAGTTGATATCCCTTTTAAACATTTCATTCAACATTACTGAAAGAACATTTTGTCTACACATCCAAGGCCTAAAATAACTCACACCAACTGCCACCTCTCTGTACTTTGGAAAAGATAATATTAAAATACTCCGAAGGCCGAGGTCTACTATCAGATATCTCTGATACATGGTACATTTGTAAGGATGCCTGATGAAATTTAATTGGCATTAAAGCTCAGGTTCAGACGATCAATACAAGATTTAAATTATCACAGTGCAAGTGGATTATACGCACCTATGTCACCCCACCTCTGCTCCACCGTTTCAACCCCAATGTCTCAGACTATGTAAAATGTAGTGTGGAGAAAGGCACACTGTTCCGCTCCCTGCTGGAGCGCCTGAGAAACATCTTCTGGAAAGATGTGCTGGATACACTATCACAAATGTTATCTGAGAGGCTACCAATATGTCCACAGATGTGCATCCCCGAGGGAATTATAATGAATACGACCCAAAAGAAAACAGATAACATACTGTCTTCTCCAAGCTAAACACACAATCGCTCTCTTTTTTTAACCCTCATCCTCACTGGATATTAGTCAGCGTTCAGAAACCGCTCTGATCGCCTTGCTCTGGAGAAACTGACTTGTGCTTTCAAAGGAAAATGTGAGATCTTTCAAGAAATATGGGAACATTCCTTATATTCTATGGAAAATTATCCTCTGGGTCATGCATTGAGTAATGTCACAAATCTTCAGCTCTTATACATTGTTGGATCATAATACTGTGTGTATTGTATAATGTAAATGTTTGTCTTTTTATTGTCCTTTTCGTCATGATCTCTGTTGCATAAACCAAAATACCAATAAATATATGTGTCAACAACTAACTAACTAACAAACTAACAGTGTCATCATCTACAGAGTGGACCAGATCACTCAATAATGGAAACAACTGTCAGCTGCAGCTGTGGTATTTAATAATTGGTGTCTTTCAAGCACAGGCACAGGCAGGCATAATTAAACAGCCCACCTAAATCTGCGCCCTATCGTCTCCTCCTCTCTCTACTAACACGACAGAGGCTGGATATGTCTGGATTCTTGAACACATCGGAGAGTCTGAGCGTTTTCACTCTGGAATAAAAGCGCAGCTCGGTCATATTTCCTCGCTTTCTCCTCCACAATACTCGCTCTCCTCCCATCCCCCACGCCGGCTTCTCGCTCTTTCATCCCCCACTGTAGCTCAGCCTCGCACTGGGCATGCGGGGTAGTGCGTGAGGCGGCGGTTAGGGGGCGCTGCTGAGCCGCACAGGTCGGTCCCTGCGATACAATCTGCCGAGAGAGGGGGGTGAAGGAAAAAAACCAACTGGGCAGGTCGGTCTTTGTTTCTGGTAAGGAGGAAAACCAAGAGACGCTGCAACCGGTGGGGACTAAAAACATCACCTTTCACCACTTGTGTAAGTCCACTATAATTTTGTTATGGGGTCGAGGGGGTGTTGCGTGTGTTTTTCGCCGCCGTGAGCGGATGCGTGTGTTTTAACGAGGTGTTTTTTGCTGGGTAAAAAGACGAGACCGACATTACAGTAGCGCTGCTGTGGCGCGACAGTGTGCAATGAATGAAAATTGTTTTTGGAAATGTGCTTAGAGCGGAGCACCGAGCCAAGGGTACGGGAGGCGCGTTGGATCAATCAGCCCCGGCGATGAGGGATGCTCGTACCGTTCACATGTCGCCGCATCTGGACAAACAGCTCGAAAAAACAACACATTTTTCGTAGCTAATTGGCCTGGGGAGAGCGTGGCCGGCTAGGCTAACCCGCTAGCATGCTAGGCATCGTCAGCAGCCAGCTTATGTTGTTGTACTTTTACTCAGCGGGCTGGTGTTCTTTGTGGCTTTACCGTCAATTTTGGTATCATTTCACGGCCTACCCGGTGGCGAAAGTAAACTCGTGGTACATTGTGTGAAACAGGCGGTTATAAAGACGTTTTACATTTTTCTCGCCGACGTAACGTTAAATCCGGCTAGGCCCGGCTAGCGTTAGCACAGCTACGAATGCTAGCCGAACAGTTATTTTCCGGTAAATGTAAACATTGTATCAGCTTCACTGACACAAAGTTGTTTACTTTAAACCTTTGTCCTCTCAGTCACTTTTAGTAGACGTCTCTGTGTGTTAGGCGGGCTCGGATCTTATTGAACAGAGCCTCGTAGTCTACATGTTTTTTTAATCATAGTTCTGAAGTTTAAATGACCTCTTGACGACCCACTGTGAGTGTGTATAAAGTGTGTATACTCCAGATCCAGTTTCATGCCTCAGTTGTCGCTCACGGGTCAGATGTGTTGTGCCAGTGTTGTGATGTATGTTGCCCCGTTCACCAGCTGACCATCTGTCACAACCTGAGTTTAACAAGGGTTCATGATCGGACCTCTGTGAAAGGACCCCCCATCCAACAACAACAACAACAATATCAGAACTTAATATCCTGTGTTCAGTTGTGGTTTCGATGTTGTGGTTGTTGTGTTTCGCACAACAGGCTGGAGGCATGTTGTGTGTGGTTTACACGTCGCAGTGCACCAGACATATTAAAGAACACAATAGCAGCATTGCTTTTGCCAAAAAAAAATGATCTAACATGCCCAATGATCCACAGAGGTTAATAATAGCTGCTTTCTGACTACACCAGCTGTCTTAACTGTGGACTACCGGCTTTGTGTGTGATTGTGATTGTCGCTGTAACTTCAGGTTTTATGCATTATTTTATTCCTCATTTCAGCTTGTCATTTCCGAAACCAGTTGTGAAGAAACAAATGTTTAGGTTTTGGTAACCCAAACTACTTATACACATCCCATAACCAAGAAAAGGAGGAAGGAACAAAACAAATCATTATATTACCTGCCCCTTTCTTTACAATAACAGAAGATAAATGGAGATGGACAACCTTTTTATCTCCTTTTTTACTTACAGAGATCACATATGAATGCAACAAAACACATACCTACTACACAAAAAGTTCATATTGTACAATTATTTTTTCTGTCGATTTGTCCAGAGAATTCAACAGTTTTTTCGCATATGCGGAAATACACATCCACTCAAATGTAGTTTCTACATTTGTACTCATACATGCTTTTTAAAATGACATTTCCCTCTATGATCCTCGTCATTTGACCATAAACTGCTACTCTCATGTAATGGTCTGTTTCTGGCTTCATACCTGGCTAAATTAACTAAACATTTAATTTTCACAATATGTAACATGATTAACAGTCTGTTTTTGTGATCTCCCAAATCCAGTCTTTTTTGCTCTTTTCTTTATGCATACAAAGTTTTCATGTTGGTCATGTACACATTGGCCCATATCTCTTTGCAATAACGAAAATATGTAAGAATAAGTGAACAGTGCAGAATATTAAGTGAAACACAATCCAAAATTCTTTCTACTTTTTTTTTAAACTGCAATACTTAACGAGGTTTCCAAGTACTTTTTCTATATGAACTCTTCATTTCAATCCAAAAGACTTTTGAATTGTTTATCCCCAGTGTAATTAAGACTCTTGTCTTAAACCACTGTACTTTGATCATCATCATTAAATTTGATTCCAATTGAAAGATTATTTTCACTAAGCCAGACTGTCCTATTTGTAATTATCTTTAAGTCATGCCCAAAATGTATTTGTATCATCTCCTTTGTGTACAAAATATATAGGTTTGGGCCGAGTAGCAAGCCTTGTAGGACTTCAGATTTAACCTTCCTAAACGGATTAATTACCAGTAAACTGCACAATTGTAGGCTGTTATTTAAATAACCTCTTAAGCAATAGTAAACAACTCCCCTAATCCCACAAACCTGTAATCTGAACAGTAACGCACTGTGGTTTATAGGGCCAAATGCAATTCTTCCATCATTAAATAATCCCATTGTGCAGTACTTTTTGTCCATGGCTGCTGTGATTTCTTCTGTTATTTCAATTAATGCAAACATGTTTATGCATTTGTTTTGAATCCTTTATTTTCCCATGTGTTTAAAAAAGTCATAACACGGGTGTTTTTGGTGTGTTATAATACTGTGCATTGGGCATGACATTATTCTGTGGTTTGCTGATTCTTCTACTTATACTACATTTTGCTTGAGGAAAGTAAATACTAAATATACTTGTCTGGTCACACATGATTTCTCATTCTTAATTCCTGTTGTCATTTCTTTCCGCAGGGGTACTTGCTGCTGCCACACATTCCCAGTTTCCCCTGAGAGATGTCCACCCCTGACCCCCCAATGGGAGGGACTCCTCGGCCCGGACCCTCCCCGGGCCCAGGGCCTTCTCCAGGAGGCATGATGGGTCCGAGTCCGGGCCCCTCTCCTGGCTCAGCCCATAGCATGATGGGGCCCAGCCCAGGTCCACCTGGATCTGGACACCCTCACCCTCCACAGGGACCCTCAGGATATCCTCAGGACAACATGCACCAGATGCACAAAGTACTAAATCATTTTGTATTTATGTGTTTACCCTGCTTTCATTAATATTTTTCTTTGTTTGGTTTAAAATACACAAGAAAAATTCAGTAATTCTTCTGTTGATCTAGCATTTTGTGATTATGCAGCTTTAGCTTGTGTTATGACAATTTTAATCTAAATATGACTTTTTCAAGTATAGTTTTTAAACCAAGCTGTATAAAGTATTTAGCTATGGGGCTATTGTAAAATAAAAGTTCAATCTCACATCAAAATTTGTCTCACAAATGACATTTCTCTGTCCTGTAACAGCCCATGGAAGCCATGCACGAGAAGGGAATGCCAGATGACCCCCGCTATAGCCAGATGAAGGGCATGGGCATGAGACCAGGGGGGCATGCTGGGATGGGACCCCCTCCGAGCCCAATGGACCAACATTCCCAAGGTAACACATCACACTCGAGTATGTTTTATGTAGCCTAATTGGTAAGTTCTAGTGAGTGAATACATTTTGATGTTAATATCTTCTTGATGTGCTCGCGGAATGAAGGTTGCCAGCTTGAATCCTCAGCTAATTGGATTTCTGTGTGTCGTCGACACGCAGTGGGTGAAGAAATGTTAGAAACTGAAGATCTCATTTTTATCCCTGAACATCTCCACGAAGGAAGAACAGATAGCCCAGTTACACGGAGATAAAGTACAATGTGTGTGTGAACCCATCCAGCCGGTTTCTCTTCTTGTGTTGCTGCTGGTTTGGCAGACTGAGCTGACAGCAGTAGGCGGTGAGGGGCGGAGTGTAGGGGCTTCCCCTTTCAGACAGCAACAAAAGCAGCTGCTGCAAAACCACACAGTCAGTACGCAGCAGCGGGTAGGAAGAGAGAGACACAGACAGGAGCACTAAAATGACAAGACAGCGGTGTGTTTGATATGGTGAGGGTTCGTGTTAAAGTGAAGTAAAGGGTGTTTTGTTGAGTTGTCATTTTTCAGGACAGTGTTTTAACTTGTAGCCTCAAATAAAGACAATAAAAAACATACATATTGAACTTCTCTTATAACCAGTATTTATTGTTGTTCTGGCCAACTATGCCTCACTTGTTAAAATTCTTTGAAGCGTCCAACTTGACTCGGTCAGTATGTCCTCTCATGCTTCTGATCTGTTCTCCAGGTTACCCCTCTCCATTGGGAGGCTCAGAGCACGCTCCTAGCCCCGTCCCAGCTAATGGCCCTCCCTCTGGCCCTATGATGCCCGGAGGTCCCTCCGGCCCTGTGGCTGGCCCGATGGAGGGCAGTGGGGACCCTAACCAGGCAATGGGTCAACCTAACCGTGGTGGCCCCCAGGGTCCAGGTGGGCCCCCAGGTGCGGCAGTTGGACCGGGTGGTGCAGGCGGACCAACTCCTTTCAACCAGAACCAGCTACACCAACTCAGGGCTCAGATTATGGCCTACAAGATGCTGGCCCGCAGTCAGCCTCTACCAGAGCACCTGCAGATGGCTGTGCAGGGGAAGAGACCCATGCCAGGCATGCAGCCACAGCCCATGCCCAACATGCCACCTACTACGGGACCTGGAGGTGGGCCTGGGGCTGTTCCAGGACCAGCTCAGGCCAACTACAACAGACCACATGGTGAGGATGCCTATGAAGTGTGCTTTTTATGAGTTTACTTCTTAAGAAAAGGATTTTCAAACCTAAAGGTAACATAAGCTTTAAACAAAGAAATATTTAATGCTCAGCAGAGACACCTGGTGGCTGAACATGAATGTTAGCTTAAGCTGCCTCAAAGCATTCTAATTATTTGAAAAATGTGATTGTTTCAGGTATGGTAGGACCCAACATGGCACCCCCTGGACCTGCAGGAGTTCCCCCTGGTATGCAAGGCCAGCCTACCAACGGACCCCCTAAATCGTGGCCTGAAGGTGAACTTCTTAAAAGCTCGTCTCAGTCAGCTCTGTGTGTGTTTCTGTGCACTGTGTGTGTGTGTGTGTGTGTGTGTGTGTACTGACCTCTTCTCATTCCTCTCCACTAGGACCAATGGTGAATGCTGCTGCCCCATCCAACCCTCCTCAGAAGCTCATTCCACCTCAACCCACTGGCAGACCCTCTCCCGCTCCTCCCTCCGTGCCCCCCGCTGCCTCTCCAGTAATGCCCCCTCAGACACAGTCCCCAGGACAGCCGGCCTTGCCCCCTTCCATGATGCTTCACCAGAAGCAGAACCGCATAACCCCCATCCAAAAACCTCGCGGGCTGGACCCAGTGGAGATCCTCCAGGAGAGAGAGTACAGGTGAGACGGGGTGGGGAGTACATGGAGTACTGTTGATGTGTCTGTTTGAAAAACTATGAAGCACCGTGCTCTGTTCTCTAATTTGGATGTATCTAAAACTGCTCTCCCTGATAATACTAATAATATGTTAATATTTATATTTTATAATTGAACAATCACACAAATACTTCATAGCCTTTTAGGTGTGTTCAATTGATCTATTTTGTACCTCTAACATAACAAATCAGCACAAAGCTTTTTTCAATGAATTTTACAGGGACTATTAAATGTAACTACTTTTGGAAACCCCTGAACGAACAACATACTGTTTTCGGAGTGTTAGAAATAGGTGAAGCTAATGCTTGATTTTTTTGGTCGATACTGTTATTAAATAGTACATTTTTCGAGCACTTGCTTCAAAGAAATGTATTGGAGGCAGGATTTTTTTTTACAATTTAACAAACATTGTTTTTCTAAAATGATACCAGTGCACTGAAACTATAAACTTCATGGATAATTTGCTAATTATAAGGCAAGGCAAGGCAAGGCAAGTTTATTTGTATAGCACAGTTCAGACACAAGGCAACTCAAAGTGCTTTACAGGCACACACAAATTACATTAAAAGACATAAAAATGTCATTTAAAAGACATAAAAAATTGCATTTTAAGACCAGTAAAAACATTAAGAAAAAACAAACATCAAAAAGAAAGTAGGCTAAAATAGAAAGGCTTTAAAAGAAACAAGACTGTAGAGTCAGAGTCATAATGCAGTTCAAAGATTTGAATTGCTTCAGCTAAATGCAGTGGCAAAAAGAAATGTTTTAAGACTTGATTTAAAAGAGGTGAGTGTTGGAGCAGACCTGCAATTTTCAGGGAGTTTTATAAGTATCCCAAGCATCGTTTTCTGCATTTTAAACTTTAAAAAAAAAGCTTATATTTGATATTTATATTTATATACTGGACAACATACTTATACTTATGCATTTATATCTTTGCTTGGCCAACATAGACCAACCAACATATTGGTTGGGCTCTGGAAATTACTAGACTGCAGGTGCCGTAACAAATGGATGGAACCTGATTAAGTACTTCAACTAGATAAATTCACTAACGCAGTATGTGAACTGAAGAGAAGTGGATCATAGACAGAACCTGATATAATTTCTGTTTTACTGTCCAAGGAAAATATATCCAATTCTTATCAATGGCATATATTTGCTAAATAAGACTTGAGCCAGTGTGGTGTTCTGTCAGAGGAATCAAATTTAGTTTATAAATGAGAATGCTATGAATCAGTTTGATGACTTCGTTATTTCACCACCTTTACCACTATTTAAATTGTAGATTATCAGCCTTGAAGGGGAATCACTAATATGATACTTTTTAATTGTGTATTTTTCAGGCTACAGGCTCGTATTGCTCATCGTATCCAGGAGCTGGAGAACCTGCCTGGTTCTCTGGCCGGTGACCTGCGCACCAAAGCCACCATTGAGCTCAAAGCCCTGAGGCTGCTGAACTTCCAGAGACAGGTAACCATGGAGTTCTCTACAGTTATCTGCAAAGATAACTATAGCACATATTAAACTTCTGTATATTTATTCAGTCACTAACACTACTGGCCTGTCATTGTTTTCTCCAGCAAATAGATACATCATTAAATATGTCTTCTTTTTGGGTCCTACAGCTGCGTCAGGAGGTGGTGGTTTGCATGCGTCGTGACACTGCTTTGGAAACTGCCCTCAATGCTAAGGCCTACAAACGCAGCAAACGTCAGTCACTGCGTGAGGCCCGCATCACTGAGAAGCTTGAGAAACAGCAGAAGATCGAACAGGAGCGTAAACGTCGTCAGAAACACCAGGTACAGCATGTGAAAAGACTTCTGTGGGTGGATGGGAAAAAAGTCAAAAAAGCATGAAAAAAGTAGTGATATTTCTTAATGGAGCAAAAAGTGATAGCTGAAGGTTAAGAGAAGTCAGTAAAAAAAGATGTTAATCTCTATTCATATCATCTCTAGACTTTTAATAACAGTGGTGGCATTATGTATCTTTCTCTTGACAGGAATACCTCAACAGCATCCTGCAGCACGCCAAGGACTTTAAGGAGTACCACCGCTCCATCACAGCGAAGATCCAGAAGGCCACCAAAGCCGTCGCCACCTATCATGCCAACACCGAGCGCGAGCAGAAGAAAGAGAACGAGCGCATTGAAAAGGAGAGAATGCGGAGGCTGATGGTGAGACTCAAATCCAGTCTGTCTATAAGTCTGTATTTGCTTTTATGTAGACGGCTTCAGAAAGTTAACAATTCCAACACAAGCATCTAACATCTCTGTGAACGTACTCCCAGGCTGAAGATGAAGAAGGATATCGTAAACTCATTGACCAAAAGAAAGACAAGCGTCTGGCCTACCTGCTGCAGCAGACAGACGAGTACGTGGCCAACCTCACCGAGCTGGTGCGAGCCCACAAAGCTGTACAAGCCCTCAAAGAGAAGAAAAAGAAGAAGAAAAAGAAGGTAAATGTTTTTAAAAGGCACTTCTGATATGTGTCTTTGTTTTAAATTTAGTTTTGACATGTACTTTTATATTGCCTGTGTATTTTCAGAAGCCTGAGACTGTGGAGGGTGGTTCTACTGCTCTGGGACCTGATGGAGAGGTGAGTTTAAAAGAGGATTGCGTCTACTTGACTTGATGTCATCATGTGTAGTCTCCTTTAAAGTATTAATGTTTTTTTTCATTTCCTCAAATCTGCAGCCTTTAGATGAGACCAGTCAAATGAGTGACCTGCCGGTGAAGGTCATTCACACGGACAGTGGAAAGATCCTGACTGGGATGGAGGCACCTAAAGCTGGACAGCTGGAGGCATGGCTGGAAATGAACCCAGGGTCAGTGTCACGTCTTTCTTACAAACTAAAGCAAAGGAGGTATTAACGCTGATGAATTTGTTGCCGATGTTCTGGAATACCTTCTTTAAAACATAATGCTCCGTTGCAGATATGAAGTAGCGCCGCGTTCAGACAGTGAAGACAGTGGCTCAGACGACGACGAGGAGGAAGAGGAGGTACAGAACACAGTGAGCACTTCATCAAACCAGAATGGTCTGTTGTAGATTCTTGCAAACGGTTTTCTTACCTCTCTTTTTTTGTTTGTCAGGAGGAGGAAGAGGAGCAGCCTCAGCCCTCTTCAGCTCCGACTGAGAAGAAGATCCCTGACCCTGACAGTGAAGAAGTATCTGAAGTGGACGTCCAGCACATCATCGAGTAAGATTTTGGACATCGTTGTTGGCAATAAATTAGCTGATAGTAACTTTGAAAATGACAGCTCGGGTCATGATGAAGTAACACAAAAATACCTACGTCAGCTAATGAATATGGTCCCCTGTGTGTGTATTTTTGCATTGAAGTTGTTTTATGAAATATGTCCTCCCTTCTTCCACCAGGCACGCCAAGCAGGATGTCGATGATGAGTACGGTAACGCAAGTTTCAACAGAGGCCTGCAGTCCTACTATGCTGTGGCTCACGCCGTCACTGAGAAAGTTGACAAACAATCCACACTGCTGGTCAATGGGCAGCTCAAGCAATACCAGGTATACAACCCAAGCATGCTAGAAAGAGTAGGATAACGTAACTGCTGAGGGAGACATTACAAACATGTGCTTTGGTTTGTAGTGGAATCTAACCAGATGATTTAATGAGTTGAGTAAGCTGAAACTAACCGTCTGTTTGTGCTCAGATCAAAGGTTTGGAGTGGCTGGTGTCGCTTTACAACAACAACTTGAATGGCATCCTGGCTGACGAGATGGGTCTGGGGAAAACGATCCAGACCATCGCCCTCATCACTTACCTCATGGAGTACAAGCGCCTCAACGGGCCTTTCCTCATCATTGTACCACTCTCGTAAGCCCCAACACATCCTTCTCAGTGTGCTATGGGTTTATCTGTATAAATGCGAACCTTCAGAAAATAAGCGCTTTAATAGATAACTGTACGAGTTCTGTTTTTGTGTTCATGTGTCGAGAAACCTTTCTGTTGTGTCTTTTCTTGACAGAACTCTATCAAATTGGGTCTATGAGTTTGATAAGTGGGCACCATCTGTTGTGAAAGTCTCCTACAAGGTCAGTGGCATCTCCTTGGATGGTCTTTCTCTTTTTGTCATGAAGAAAAATCTCATGAAAATTCAAGGATTTGGCCAACCTCTGCAGTTGTGTAAAAAAAATTGAAAGCTTTTCCGTTTTCTCTCAGGGGTCTCCAGCTGCTCGCCGTGCATTTGTTCCCATCTTGCGCAGTGGCAAGTTCAACGTGCTGCTCACCACATACGAGTACATCATTAAAGATAAGCAAGTGCTGGCAAAGGTAAGGACGCATCCTCAGCAGTTTGAAGTTGCATAGACAATTCCTTCATGCACCAGTTTCTCTTACTTACTTCTGTATTTCCTTGCAAAGCTTCGCTGGAAGTACATGATTGTGGACGAGGGCCATCGAATGAAGAACCACCACTGTAAGCTGACCCAAGTCTTGAACACGCACTACTTGGCTCCAAGGCGTGTGCTGCTGACAGGCACTCCGCTGCAGAACAAGCTGCCGGAGCTGTGGGCCCTCCTCAACTTCCTGCTGCCCACCATCTTCAAGAGCTGCAGCACATTCGAACAGTGGTTCAATGCCCCCTTCGCCATGACAGGGGAGAAGGTGGGTTACGCGCTATAAATTGAAAATAAACATAGCAGAATGTGTTTTCAAATAGATCTCAACATAATGAGTTGCATATTAAATATTTTAAACTCTGAAAGCATCCGTCTCATCCGTCCTACTCTTTTCCCTCAAGGTCGACCTGAATGAAGAAGAGACCATTCTGATCATTCGTCGTTTACACAAAGTGCTCAGGCCTTTCTTGCTGCGCCGACTCAAGAAAGAAGTCGAGGCCCAGCTGCCCGAGAAGGTCAGCTTAAATGCGAATTTACTTATTATTTTGCTTTATATCTGTTTATGTTTTTTCCTTTAATTTTAGCAACTATTTTCACTGTTTATCAGTACTATGAGCTGACTATTTCAGCCTCTGCTGTCTTGTTTGCTAGTTTTCAAGCATTCTAAATGTCTGTGTGGTGACAACTGACTCCTTAACACAAATATGTGGATATTGATTTTCTTGAAATAATACTTTAATATAATTTGATGGATTTTCCCTTATTGTTGCATTTTAGGTGGAGTACGTGATCAAGTGCGACATGTCAGCCCTACAGAGGGTTTTGTACAGACACATGCAGGCCAAGGGAGTCTTGCTCACAGATGGGTCAGAAAAAGACAAGAAGGTATGAAGATGGAAGATAATCTTTTAAATTTGATCAATTTTGTACCCTTTTCATTATAGTGCAATTAATGTTATTTCAAAGCTCAAAAGTAGTCGTGACTAAAAGTTGTATTTTCCCATTCTAGGGTAAAGGTGGCACGAAGACCCTGATGAACACTATCATGCAACTGAGAAAGATTTGCAACCACCCCTACATGTTCCAGCACATTGAGGTAACAAACAGAAGCTCCATCTAATCATGATGTCACTAAATAATTTTCTCCTTATAGAACACATTGCATAGTAATAACTGTTTACACAATGGAGATGGACGTCATAGATAAATGAAGGTGACATTTTTTGTTTGTTTGTTTTACAGGAGTCTTTCTCTGAGCATCTTGGTTATTCTGGTGGAATCGTGAGCGGGTACGTGAAGTTTGAAGTCTTGTGTGCTTGTCTTGCACATATGTGTCTTGCGTGTGTGTGTGTGGATATATGATGCGTCCTGACTCATTCTTTCTCATATTGTTCCTTCTGCCTGTCTAGTCCTGACCTGTACCGCTCCTCTGGGAAGTTTGAGCTGCTGGATCGTATCCTGCCCAAGCTGAGGGCCACCAACCACAAAGTGCTGCTCTTCTGTCAAATGACAACACTCATGACCATCATGGAGGACTACTTTGCCTACCGGAGCTTCAAATACCTGCGTCTGGACGGTAAGACACCTCCTACCAACACCAAGGCAGATTTCAAGTCAACTTTATGAGAATGAGCTCATTGCTAGCTTGCAAATGAATGCATGAAACAGCCATACTCATAAATATTGTAATGACCATAATAGGTATTTTAATGTCATATGGAATAATTAAGATTTTTAACCCTCTAATCACCCCCCCGTAGGAACTACCAAGGCAGAGGACCGTGGCATGCTGCTGAAGACATTCAATGACCCGGCCTCTGAGTACTTTGTGTTCCTGCTCAGCACCAGGGCAGGAGGCCTGGGCCTCAACCTGCAGTCTGCTGACACTGTCATCATCTTTGACAGTGACTGGAACCCACATCAGGTACTCAATATATGTTGGCATCCACACAGATCTCAACTAATGTGATCTTTTTGATTTCATGTCCAATGACACCATATCAATATTGTTTAAAAGTACTGAAGTAACCATAGTTTCAATATTCACAATCGCACCAGCTAAACCAATCATGTGTTCATTCTCCTACAGGATTTGCAGGCTCAGGACAGAGCCCATCGTATCGGTCAGCAGAACGAGGTGCGCGTGCTCCGCCTCTGCACTGTCAACAGTGTGGAGGAGAAGATCCTGGCAGCAGCCAAGTACAAACTGAACGTGGACCAGAAGGTCATCCAGGCCGGCATGTTCGACCAGAAGTCTTCAGGCTGTGAGCGCCGAGCCTTCTTGCAGGCCATTCTGGAGCACGAGGAACAGGATGAGGTCGGGGCTCGAGGAGGCTGCCGCACTAGGGGGGCGTGGGTGGGTGTGATCCGAAACTGTTACTACTTTGCCCACCCACCCACATCCACCTGTGTGATGCCTTACCTCTTCATTATCTGCTGTATTTTTCTCCTCCTCTCTTTTCCATACTCACCTTTTTCTTAGGATCTGTGAGCTTTCAGTTATCCAGAATCTTCTTTTCTCACTAATATATTTCTACTTCTACTCAGATTATTGATGGTTAATATGATACTTTATCACTGATTTTACATATAAATATTCCCTTTTATTCCTTTTCTTCTTTTTTGCAAAACATTTTAACTTTTTTACTTTTCAGCAGTTAAATGCATTTCCATCTGAATATGCTTAACTTGAGTGATGAACTGCAGACCAAACAGTGTTGTTACCAGTGGCTACCAGTACATGGTTTGAATTGTAATATGCATTGAATCGGGGTTCCCACAGATCCTTGAAATCCCTAAAAAAATGTGTGAATTTGCAGGGGAAAACATCAAAATATATTAAATAATAATAATGAGACTGACGGACATCGCCATTGTAAGTCGTTGAACTTGTTTATTTTCTATATATATATTAAATTGTTGACTGTGTTGTAAAATTGAAAACCATGATCCGTCTCAAACTGGCCTTAAATGAATGTGAATTGTGCCTGGAGGTCCTTGAATTTGATGTTTAAAAAGGTGTGGGAACCCTGTTGAATTATGTTTTGCCTGTTATGTAAATGACAATCATTAGTTCAGAGACTTGGCTCTGAGGTGCCACATGAATCCGTCATTAGTTGTCACTGACACTTATCTCATCTGTTTGCAGGAGGAGGATGAGGTGCCCGATGACGAGACTGTCAATCAGATGATTGCCAGAAGTGAAGAAGAGTTCGAACAGTTCATGGTTAGTCCCAGTCCCATATCAATTACTACATGTTGTGTTAGTTTATAATGTGATTCCTTTAACCTCTCGCTGTTTTCTCTCTTGCCTTGTTCACTCCAGCGCATGGATCTAGACAGACGCCGCGAGGAGGCCCGCAACCCTAAGAGGAAACCTCGTCTGATGGAGGAGGATGATATGCCGAGCTGGATTCTGAAAGACGACGCTGAGGTTGAGAGGCTAACTTGTGAAGAGGAGGAGGAGAAGATGTTTGGCAGAGGATCCCGCCAACGCAAGGAAGTGGACTACAGCGACTCGCTCACTGAGAAACAATGGCTGAAGGTGAGGCATTTAGATGTCAGAAAATACAAAGAAGCATTAGGAGGGGAAAGTGAATTAATATGTACTTAGTTTCTGACCTGAGTTCACTAAATGATCATTTCTCCTTGCCACAGGCCATAGAAGAGGGAAATCTAGAGGACATCGAAGAGGAAGTGCGTCACAAGAAGACCACCAGGAAGCGCAAGAGAGACCGCGACCACGATGGCGGCCCGGCTACACCCAGCTCCAGCAGCGGCCGAGGGCGGGAGAAGGACGAGGAGGTGAAGAAGGCGAAGAAACGCGGTCGCCCACCTGCTGAGAAGCTCTCTCCCAACCCTATGTCCCTCACCAAGAAGATGAAGAAGATCGTTGATGCCGTCATCAAATATAAGGACGGGTGAGAACTTGATAATAATTCTTTCAAATCAGTGCATTTTTCTTCTGCGTGAGATGAAAGAACACAGATTTATTTTCTGTTTCAGATGTTATATTATTAATAATTCACAGTTCCATAATAACCAGACTAGACAGGCTGTAAATAATAGAATGACTCCTCCTCTGCATTTGTATTCAAATTCTACACTTTATGTTTCCTCGTCTTAGCAGTAATGGCCGACAGCTCAGTGAAGTCTTCATTCAGCTGCCTTCTCGCAAGGAGCTGCCCGAGTACTATGAGCTCATTCGCAAACCAGTGGACTTCAGAAAGATCAAGGTAAGGATACAAAGCTTCACCTCCCTGCTCATCATGTTGAGATAACAGGAGAAATAAAAGTTTGTTGGTCTGACTGCTGCCTCCCTTTGTTCCCTCCTTCCTTCCATCAGGAGAGGATCCGCAGCCATAAGTACCGCAGCCTGAACGACCTGGAGAAGGATGTGATGCTGCTGTGTCAAAACGCCCAGACTTTCAACCTGGAGGGCTCCCTGGTGAGTCAAGCCAGAAGCGCACGGGTTCTTAATCCAATGAGTTAATAGTGGAATGACCTTCAAATCCCTTGTATTTACATGAAGTCACTAAGCATAACTGGTTGCTTATTTTTAGATCTATGAGGACTCCATCGTGCTGCAGTCCGTCTTCACCAGTGTGAGACAGAAGATCGAGAAGGAGGACGAGAGCGAAGGAGAGGAAAGTGAGGAAGAGGAGGAGGAGCCAGACGAAGGCTCAGAGTCTGAATGTGAGTGTAAGAAACATCAGTATTTTACTCTTAAACATTTTAGATAGTACCTAATCAGATGACAGAGGTCTTACAAACGCTATTTTTGATTCCTTTCAGCTCGTTCGGTGAAGGTGAAGATCAAGCTGAGCCGGAAAGAAAAAGGCGACCGGGGAGGGAAAGGACAGCGACGAAGGGGCCGCGGTGCCCGGGCTAAACCTGTGGTTAGCGACGATGACAGCGAGGAGGAACAGGAAGAGGTGAGACAACAACAGACATCCCACTGAGCATTAAGATGCTGAGTCGGTCCAAACTGATGACATGTTTAAGACAAAACTGAACCCAAAGGAGTGCAACAAAGTCGACTCTTTTAAATGTATTCTGGTTGAGTTGTATGAATCTGCTTGTTGAGCTGCTGTAGGAATACTTTATATTTCTCCAGAGGTCAGGTCAACATGCATCAAAGATATTTAAAGTTGGGTTGTGGCCTCCCAATAAACAGAGAAGAAGTAGAGTGACATCAAACTGCTGCTCGTAGTGTCAAAAGACAAACAACCGGTCTGGACGGGTTTTCTTTTACAATTTCAGAGGAAGACAACACTGTTGCAATGTCCAATACATGTTCTGCAAGAGTTTTGAAAGGAAGGGAAAAGTCATGGAGGGGAAAAGTCACACAACAACTTTTTGTTGTGAAATGATGGGTTTATCTGTATTTCTGTACTGTTCTTCTGTTAGAAAATCTTTGTTTCCTTGGTCTGTTCCAGGAGCGCTCGGCCAGTGGCAGCGAGGACGACTGAAGTGAACCACTTGTGATTGGACCAACGGCCCACTGAGCCCCTCGACTGGACTTTATATATTTTACTTAGATACAGCAGGGAGACTGTCAGTGGACAAGGCCTAGTTTTACCTAGATGAGCTGATTTTTAGTGAGACAATTGTACTCTCATTAAAGTATACCATTAATTAAAAACCAATTAAAAAAAAAACTAAAATATGAAAGATATGAACCTTCCACTTCCATATTTAAACCATCTTTCCCAGTATGAATAGTAGTGTGTCTCTTTGCCTTTTTTGTTCTCTCCTGTAAATGGAAAATCGACAGAGTCTGAATTATAGACTGATCGTGGGCCATAAAGACAGCTAACTGTTTTTTTAAGTGGTATTAATTTTGTCGTCTTTTACTTTGAGACAAAGCGCACGGGAACCAGGCATCAACTGTGTTCCCTGAAGTCCCTTTTTGAATGCATGTCGTGCGTGTCTGTGGAAATGCACCTGGATGTGTCTTCACTATTATCTCTGTGTTTAATTTAAGACTACAAGCGGGATCACGGTACATCCCACCCTGCAGCCCCTCCCTCTCAGGTTGTGTATGTAAAGGGGGAGGGAGGGATAGGACCATTTTCTCGTGTCGGTGTCACTGGATTCCAAAAAGTACAATAAAGGCATCTCATAATTAATCTGCAGCCTCCACTCTTCTTTTTCCCAACAAGGTGATTAACTGCAGTACTCCCATCTGTACACTAGATGGCCTACTGAGAACAGCTGACTGCATGCTAGAGACTTGTTTACATCTGCCACCACTTTCTTACTAGTCATGGTGATGTTTTATCTACAACACAGTTTAGCATCATGTCTGAGTCATTTTTCACTTTTATTCTTGGGCTCCATTGTACTTCTTTTGACATAGAACATTGATAGTGGTTTCCAATGTTTATTTTTTCAGTAGACCTACAGTACATCCATGTCCCAGTCAGATGAACTTAACCAACACAAGTCATCATCCCAATGTGTTCACTTGGATGTGTTATAAACAGATGTGAATCCACTCCGCTATAATTTATATGAAGGCAGAGATTGTCGGCTTTTTCATTCACTTGAGCTGTAAATGTTTTGGTTAAACAAAGATTGCCTTTGAACTCAGCCATTTATCCACCTCTGTTCAAAACAGCCGTTACTTTTACCCACCTATGCTAACCCTATATCTATAATTTATTGTGCTCTTTTTCAAGCGTTCCTCCATTACTTTTAGCTAGTGCTAGCTACATATTTCAACCATCTATCTATTACTTGCTTTCTTTCAATTTTTGAAATATTTATCAAATACTTTCAGCTATTTCACAAATCTTAACTATTCTAACATCACTAGACTAGGCTATTGAATTCCAGTCACAACATGTTTAATGGTTTCAGCTGACTCGACAGAGTGGTGTAGGGATGATGTATTTTGGTAGGCTAACCCAGAAGTTAGCATCGCTGTGGTTCCCTTGACAAAAAACACATGGGATTTTTTATTTTTATTTATATTCGATTTTGGATTGTTGCTGAAAATAAACTCGGTGGCAAACAAGTTTTGATGCGTACAAGTTTTAAGGAGTAAATTAAATCCCTAGAAGTAAAAAGCTAATGTTCTTCTATAAACAGGCTACAGTACGGTCGCATGAGTTCAACCACCACGACGCCTCTACACAGTTACTATACACAATATCTGTAAATTGATCCGTCTACAAGTTGAAAAGTTCGAGTTAGAATGAGTAGATGTGTTTCTGCGTAACCATTTCTGTAGTCATCATAAGCACTTTTATTATTCAAATGTGGGAAATTCTGTGCTGGTTTTTATGTCATAGAACAAAACGTGTTACTATCTCAAGCTTGCGGTAACCACAGACCTTATTTCAGGCATTTAACCGAGAAGCCATTCAAAAGACTCATAGACTTTGAGACGAGGGAACCGGAAGTGCAAATATGAGCGGATAAAATACAAATATCTATTTTTTCAAATTCACTGGGCTGCTTAAAAGTCTCTCTGTGTATTCTTTGGCAACAAGAGCATCCCTCCTTCTTCATCTGTAATCCTCTCAGCTTTTCCAACGCTGCCCTCAGCCCTCCGAGGTTACTCCTTGACCCTGCACCACGTACACATCCTCCTCAACCAACACGTGATTTCTGCTAGTATCTCCGGGCACATGCCCCGACACCTGAACAAACATGCGGGGGTTGTGTGTGCTGTGAATCTCCTGTGTGGACGATTTCTCATGACTTGGCTGGGTTTTAGGGGAACAGACACCCCAGCGTGATCCTCCCGGCAGACTCGTTTTCCCCTGCAAACGTGTGTTTGTACAGTTGTGTGTCATTATACGACGATTCCTGATAATGTTTGCATTGCTCACCTAAAAGACTGAACAGGAGCATTGAGTGTTCTAGCTGAATCTGGATAAATCCGACTTTTTCTCTTCTTCGTGCGATTAAAACTAACAAGGGCACGAGGCCTATCTGCAACTAACACCTCCACTGTCTTTTATTGTTTCGTCCGCTTTTAACACAGTGTCAGTCTTATCCTCCTTTCCGGGGGCCAAGTCTAACTATTTGCCGAGCAGCCACTCCTCTTGTATGAGCCACGGTGGCAGCAGGGCAATCCAGAGATGCATCCCAAGTGCCGGCTGGAGGCGTTTGCAAGTGATTGATGGATAGGTGCAGATGTGCAAAACTGAGTCTGGAGTATTTGATGTAGATTTCTAACCAGACGCCTCTGATGCTACAAACACAGCTCGCCCGGGCTCACTCCCAACCGGCCGCTCTGGAGCAGAAGCCAGAAAACATGTTAGACGGCATCTGGAGGAACCTGATTTGAACTTTAAGGGGCGGCGGAGAGACTGAAAATCCGTTGCAGCCGACACAGTGTTTGTTTTGTCAGGAGTAGCAGTGAAAATGAAAAGGGCTGCTGAGAGCGGGGGCAT
>CAEMYA010000193.1:1355448-1378955 GCA_903131615.1 Diplodus sargus | reverse complement strand
TTTATCTTTGAGGTGAATAGAGAGGTGACCAGACTCTGTACTCGCCGCCTGAGTGACATGTCATTTTCACTCTCACGTGCTCTCACAGTCTCATTATGTGACTGCATTTCTTACGCGTCTCTGACATTTCAATTGCTTTTGTGTACATTTATCAGCGTTGGAGTCACACCGAAGGTCACGCACGATAAACGGTCAATAAAGAGGATACAGCGGGGGCCGTGTTATCTCAACATAAACGCTTTGCGCAGTAAAGGGGTCAATGTATTCACTTAACACTGTGACCAGCTTGACATGCTTCTTGTTTTTAAACCGGTGTCAATGTTCCAACACATCTTCCATGAAGTAAGTTTAAAGGAAACATCTGGATCATCTGGCTGTTTTCAGCTGCAGATGTGTATGAACTATACGCTGCTCCCTCTGTTTGGTTCAAGGCTGTTTACAAGTGTTTTATCTCTTCAGATGTGCTTTATCTCCGCGCGTCCTCTGATCTAAATCTCATTGTAAACTATATTATGGACCAGGCGACGTTTGAGACTTTGAACCTGAAATAACCTGCTGTCTTTTTTGTTTGTTTTTTTTTAACGAGAGGCGACCAACCTCAATTCAGGAAGTAGTGATTTTAAAATAAAAGCTGTGCTTAATGATTTTATGGATTCTTTTCAGTATAGTCTGTCAGCCTTTTAGTCTGTGAGGTACTCTGGTCAGTTAGCTATATTTTTTGTTGATTAAAGAGATTTGTGTTCAGTATTTGTGTGGAAGGTGACGCACGTGCAGAGAATACGTCCGTCACCTCCTGACCCAGCGGAAACACTGCTGTTGTTCTAACAGCAGCACCATATGAAGCGGACCACTGCTTGTTTTGTTACATTTAAATATTGAACGTCTGCTAAAGCTGGCCAGCTGCCCATCCTACAGACTATGACAGGCCACAGCAGCGGACACATCCCGGACTTCAAACGGGTTGACCGAGGACATCGTATATACTTGGGGGGGGGGGGGGGGGTTTATAAGAGTTAGTAGTAATTAAAGGAACTCTGGTATGTTATGGGGGGAAGGATCTGAGTGTTTTGAAAAAAAAAGTCACATGATTTCTAGAAAAAAACATTTTACCAAATTTCTTGAAAAAGGTGATAACATTTTCAGAAAAAATAGTCATGATAGTTTGACAGAAAAGTGGTACATTATCTGGAAAAATGTCGTAATATTTAAAAGATTAAATGTTTTGAGAAAAAGTCACTAGTTTCAGGGGTAACAGTTGGAAAGTTTTTTGTGATAAAATGCAAATAGTCAAAAAAAAAAATAATTCTAAAAACAAGTAACACGATACCGAGGAAAAAACTGTTTTAAGGAAAGAGTTGAAATACCAAAAGTTAGACTGCTTGGTGTAAAAACAGCTGGAATGTTTTGGAAGAAAAAGTTTAATATTTCTCCTGAAAAAGTGGTACAATTTCTAGAAAAAAAGTCATAGAGTCCCATGAGACAGGTTGTGATACTTTGAAAAATATATGAATTGGATTTCTAGGGTGAAGTTATAATATTACACAAAAAAGTCTTTATTTTATGAGGAAGACTTAACTTATTTGCAAAAGACTTGTTGAATGTGTTTCTTATGACCAGTACGCAGCTCGTCAGAACCCAGAAATATCCTTTATTTTTCCTGTATATTTTTGTTTTCATTCCCAAACTTTCAGATTGCTCCCCCCCCCCCTCAGGTGGCTCAGGCTCCTGGCTCCGCCCCTGTCACGCATGCGTTGCAGTGAGGCTGCGGGGACTGAAACCTCACCGGCGCGTCCCTCCTCCTCGCTACAAGGGTTAACTCGTAGTAAAAAATCCATCTCCGCTTAGCTCCGCCTCCCAATTGTTGAGGCTGTTTGCCTCAGAAATCACACCACTCCTGGTCCCGCCTTCCCCACCCCACCCCTCCACCCCTACCCCTCCTGAGGGGCCCCTCTCGGTCCCACCCACCTCTCTGGACCACATTGAAATGGGTCTGATGTTGTTGTCAAACATTACAGTGTGCAGAGCATCCCTCCTCACATCATCCAGCCAGAAAGCAACTCGAGCCTCTGGAAGCCTCCGGTGCAGCGTCACAGAGCCCGCACACCGCTGACAGCCTTGTTTAAGAAGAAGAAGAGGAAGAAGAAGAAGAAGTGACAGAGACTCTGACAGGCTCCTGGTGCGTCCTGCTGAGACACCATGGGACGTTACGCGTCATCGTTGTTTCTCCTCTGCTGCCTCGCTCAGACCAGTAAGTTCTTCATTTTTTAACTCCCATCAATTATGTGTTAATTAGCTCTACCTGGAATCTGCCTAAGTCAGATGTATATAGATATATATGTGCTTCATCTCGATGTTGTGTGATAGAAATCCACGTTTCAATAACATCGTGAATCATACTTTGGATGTGTGGGGTTTTTAAATTGCCCACCCCTCTTTCTGACAGCACCGGATGCAAGGTGATGGAGGGGGAGGGCGCAATTATTCCCAGAATGTAGGTCAGACCTCTCTGCTCTCTCTCCCCCCATCTCTCTGCCGCAGCGAGTGTTCCCCCTCGACCCAGCCCCACATTTACCCCCGAGATAAAAACGTTTTCTAAGCTCCTCCGTCCGTCGGCAGGCATGTGTGAGCCGTTTCACCTTTGTTTCTCCCGTCGCCGGTGTTTGAATGAAGCCGCATGTTTGGTGCGTTTTCATTCACTGGCAGCGAGTTCACACTGCTCGCAGCTCATTGGCTGCACCGAGCCGGTGCAGCCAATGAGCTGCGAGCAGTGTTGAATACAGTCTGTGCGGAGATGTCAAGCGGGGTTTTCTGAAAAGCCGGTTTGCCATTCATAATGTGGGGATTGGCGCCACTCGCATTTAAAGAAAAAAAAAAAAAGAAGAAGAAGAATCACAGTAGGAGAAATGTATCCTTCTAGGTTCATCATTGCTGTAGTCCTTCCCCCCCCCCCGTCCCCCCTCTCACCTGAAACGCCCTTTATTGTGAAAAAGAGTGGAACCCCTCCAACACAAACACTGTCATTGTGTTGCATTCCTTGAGTTTTGGTCGCCTGATGTGAAGTCACCGTCAGACCTGTTCCCCGTGCGTTGGTTCTGGGAAAGCAGTGTGTGTGTGCCGAAACATGTTGGAACTGGTTGTCGCCCGTCCACATTTCACCACCGGTCGCAGATGTATTGAAACGTCGCTGTCGCCCCGTGGTGTGAAATAGTTGCCTGTCACCCTGGGGTGTTGCAATAAGCGCCAGTGATTCACCCTGAGCCTGAGTTCCCACAGCCGTAAATCAGAGAAATTCGTTAAAGGAGCAATATGTAAAAAATCTTCCATATTGCACCTTTAATTGTATTTGCTGTATCTGTTTACCTTTGCTAAAAAAAATTAAAAAAAACACGTGATGAACTAAGTTAAAGATGAATTTGATTGTCAGCATTATTTTTGCATTTTATAGAGACATCAGGAAAATATGGTTATCATGAGTTCTTAAGGCTGTGATAATTGTGACAGCTCTACTCTCGCCCATGTTTGGGTGGACAAACTTTATTATCCTCCTTCAGAGGAGATTCATGTTGTCAAAGTGAATTATTTGATTGGTGTTTTTATTTAAAACAAGGGACACCTGATAGACGTTGTTCTGAAGTATCTAAAAGACCAGCAAGCAGTGTCTTCCTGTCGCTCCCCCTCTGCTCACCTCATGGCCAATCAATTAAACACACCAGACGTCATAGAATGGGCAGCAAACACGAGCACTTTTTGTTATTTCCCCAGTGCTGATTTGCACACAATCAATAACGCTGCCATTTGGTCCAGTTTGTCTGTCAAGGTCTGAACTTTAAGCCCATTAAGTCAATATATAGAAAAGGTGAGCTTGGTTTTTGGGTAACGTGTCAGAGGTTTCGGGGAATGAAAACTCCCACTATGTTGTTATCACTGTTTGCTTGAGGCTGCTCCCCTCCTGCTCTCCCACGCAATAGTGGACATGTTTGAAATCCACTGTACTGCGCTGAGGAGGACATGAAACAGATGACCGTCTTTATGGCAAAGGCAATAATCCACCTTTTACTTGGAGTCATAAGGAAATGATTATCTTAAATGTCAGTAGTAGATTTACCTCACAGCCATAACACTGAAGTTGAAGTCACTCAGAGTCATATCAAACACCAGGACAGTGGCAAAAAAACATTTCCTTGACCTGCTGAAGCTAGAAGTAATAAAACTTCTCCTTGTTCAACCGCTGCCGAAACATCAAGTGTGACCGACAGCACCAGATGTTTGACTTTACCAAGAAACTGTTATGATTTACGACATGCATAATTTACGGTTTGTATTTTTCCCAGCTGTTCTCATTGAACACAAACTTGTAAAAAGGGTTGCAGATAAATATTGAATTAGTTTTTTGGTAAAAAGCTAATCTTGCATTTGTTACATGCTAAGTGCTGAGCTGCCGGTGGTCTTTGCTGCTAATGGTAAATACCTCCCTCTGCCCCCTCTCAGAAACAGGTGGCCATCCAGGGTTTTGGAGCCCCCGGGGGCCAGAGGGAAAATGGCCTCTAGTACCTTTTAATGAAGTGCTTGTCTCTCTGTTGTACAGTCTAATTGGTGCTTCCAGTTCAGTGGCTTCATTGGGTCCATTAAAGATGGGGGTTGGGAGGGTGACTGTGTCTTCAGCAAATTAATATCTGCCCGCGGGAATCCTAAACACTGGAAATGAGATTTCTATTATGATTATGGACCTGGTATATCAACAGCTCCCTGATGAAAGCAGCCTGGGTTGCTTACATACGTACAAACGTATCCCTGTTTGACTCGTGGTCTAACCATTTATCTACCCTGTTCAAACAAGTACCAACAGGCACGTGTGTGTTTGTTCATGTGTGTGTCATGCCAGAGTCATTTCCTCCCAGCCCCTTTCTCCTCTGGCAGCAGATTTATCACTATCTTTACTATCGCTGAAGACATAGCCCCTCCCATACTGTAATAAAACCCAACCTGGGAGGCACAAGTGAACTAAAACTGTCTTTACGTTATCTGTGATTTCTGTAATGAGGCAATAATCTTTCATCGCGGTAGCCAGATGATGAATCTTCGTGAATTTTTAATGATTCCCTGACATTTCCCATTTGTGCATTAAAGTAAAATGTCTCTAATTTCCAATAAATTTTGTACAGATATTTGTGATCGCCAGAGGATGAATCCTACAGACTCTGGTCATCTTTAGTGCCAGTGTTAAGGTTCTGTTTGTGCGTTTGAGTAGAAAGTGATAATAACTTTTGGTTGGATTTCCATTAAATGTGGTACAGGTATTCATGCTCCCAACAGGGTGAACTGTCATAACTTAAGTGAGCCCAGAACTTCTGCTGGTCTCATTATCAGGTCCAAACCTAAATCTGTCCTATACTTGACTAAATAGCCTTCATCATAGCTGCTGAACACAAGCATGTTAGCATGTGAGCATGTGGTCATGCTAGTGTTAACAATTAGCTCAAAGCACTGCTATGCTCACAGTTCCACTAGCATGGCTGTAGACTCCTGTTTAATAGCATTCTGCAGATTATTATACTCTCTGAGTCCAGTGATTCTCAGTAGTAGCCATGTCTATGTTTATGGGGAACCTTCCTGTATCGGCCCTTGATAGATGATAACTAAAACAATAAACCTTTTAGCTGAACTGTGTGTTTATATCTGTCTGTCATAGATGCACTGACAACATGTGGGACCAAGCAGTTCCAGTGTGGGAATGGGAAATGCATCACAACCAGATGGGTGTGTGATGGCACGGATGACTGCGGAGATGGCACAGACGAACTTCCTGGTACCTGCAGTGAGTATTGCGTCACTCGACAAGAAAATTGACTTGTTATTGCTCTGAATACGTGCCAATCCCACAATCCCCTCCGTCTGATGATGGTTTCATTTGCTGTTTTTTGTGTGTTTTACTTCCAGTGGCCAAAACGTGTAAACCGACAGAGTTCAGCTGTGCGGACCGCCTTAACCAATGTGTACCGAGCACTTGGCGCTGTGATGGAAAAGCTGACTGTGAGAATGGAGCTGATGAAGAGACCTGTGGTAAGCCGAGTTAACTACAGGCTGCATGAAGCCCACAGTTTAGTCTTGCCACTCAATCATTTGTGATTTATTTCACTTTCCTCTCAGAACCGCACAGCTTTGGTCCTTTCCTCCCTGCTCCAGTGTTTTCCTGGTCTTTCATTACTCTGATCACCTTCTCCTCTCTTTCAGCACCAAAGCAGTGCACAAACAATGAGTTCCGCTGCAGCAGTGGCCAGTGTGTGTCGTCCTCCTTCGTGTGCGACGATGAGGCGGACTGTGACGACGGCAGCGACGAGGCCTCCTGTCCGCCCCTCACCTGCAGCTCCGCATCCTTCCAGTGCAACAACACCGTGTGCGTCCCACGCCTGTGGGCTTGCGACGGTGATGCCGACTGCTCCGACGGCTCGGACGAGTGGCCCCAGAACTGTGGCACACAGAAACCTGACGCCCCTGTGGCTCATCACTGCTCGTCCCTGGAGTTCCGCTGTGGCAGCGGAGAGTGCATCCACGGAAGCTGGAAGTGTGACGGAGGAGCTGACTGCCTTGATCGATCTGACGAAGCTGACTGTGGTAAGAACGGTTGCACAATGCTTCTTTTTCTGTTGATCACGTGCTGTCACTGCTGTCTTCATCTCTTGCCCTTTTGTACTTTTCTGCTTGTTAGCTCATCCTACCTGCCGTCCTGATGAGTTTGAATGCGGTGATGGCACTTGCATCCATGGGAGCCGCCAGTGCAACCACCAATATGACTGCAGGGACATGAGTGATGAGACCGGCTGCGTCAATGGTACAAATCGCCCATTACCCTTCCTATCCTGATCGCCTATCCAAACTGCAAAATTCATTGTCTCTGTCTGTGACTAATTATTTTATTTCCATGTCTCATGCACAGCAACCCACTGTGAAGGCCCGACCAGGTTCAAATGCCGAAGTGGGGAATGTATCAGCATGGAGAAGGTGTGTGACAAGCAGCGTGATTGCAGGGATTGGTCAGATGAGCCTCTCAGGGAATGTGGTGAGTTCAGGGGCCTCTCGTTCCTAACTGTCGTGTTAATTACTACCTCTACGTATCTAATGATGGTGTCTGCAGCCAGAGAATGCAAACTTCTGTCACCCTCAGAAAAATAGATGGTAACCCTTTTCTTCTTCCCGCCGCAGGCTCCAATGAGTGTCTGTACAACAATGGCGGCTGCTCTCATATTTGCAACGACCTGAAGATTGGCTACGAGTGCCTGTGTCCTGCCGGATATCGCCTGGTTGATACAAAACGCTGTGAAGGTAACAGCCCCCCGCTCTGTCTTTTTAATGTTCGCTCTCAGAATTCATGCCAAAGTGAACTTCAGTCAGATTAACAAATGATGCCAAGCAATCTGTTTACTCTGGCACAAACTTTTCCGTGTCACAGACTGTACTATTTAGATAGAGACAGATCTCGTAATTCTTATGGACACACTGACTCAGCATCCGGCATTTCATTGAACTGTCATGTGTGTTTCATTTCACTTTTGGTCTTTCTTCTTTGTGTCAGATATTGATGAGTGTGCCAACCCGGACACCTGCAGCCAGATCTGCATCAACATGATAGGCAGCTACAAATGCCAGTGCGAGGAGGGATACCAAGCTGACCCGGCAACCAAAGCCTGCAAGGCCATCGGTAAATACCAGCTCTCTGGGATCTTTCCAGAGTTCTCCTTGCATCATTATGTAACAGTTTGATAATTGATGTGTTCCAAGTGTGGATTAGTCAGGTCAAGGCTGGATAACTGCAGCTATAGTGCGTCATTATTCAACTTTCTATGGAGATATTCGTGGAAACAGTATCTAAGCTCCTGGTCCTTTTGCAACACTCAGCATTTGAGAGGACCCATCACCAGCAACTCTTTTGATACAAGAATACAAAATATTTCACTCTGAGTACTAGAAGCTAGTTAGCGTAGCTGGCCACATTTGCACAAATTCCCACACAATGTTACTTTTAGATCACATTTTAACACCTGCTGAGTCGTAAGCATTTCCGACACTGTCCATATTGTTTGTCCCGTAATGTACCAAGATGTCTAGCTAGCATTAGCCGTCTCTCTTTCATGGGTCCATTTGGGTCAATAATCACGAGTATATCGCAGAGGGGCTAACCGTAGATAAAAAATGAAAGAGCTAATTACGCCTTGTTGTTAGCTAACAACAAGCTTACATTCACACACACACACACACACACACACACACACACACACACCCTGGAGAATGCTAGCGTTGGGGGAGCTATCAGAGCAGATAATCCAATGAAGTTAACGTTTCACAACTTAGTCCAAGTATGTGCACAAGTCTGGAGGGGAACTTGAATGAAACATTTACATGAGCTAATTAACAAAAGATGACTTTTCTCTGATTGTGCAGGTACAATAGCCTACCTTTTCTTCACCAACCGTCATGAAGTTAGGAAGATGACTTTAGACAAAAGTGAGTACACCAGAGTGATCCCCCGCCTGAAGAACGCCGCGGCTCTCGACATGAACATGGCCACCAAAGAGATCTACTGGTCAGACATCTCCCAGAAGAAGATCTACAGGTGAGCAGGACTGAAATCAGAATGGAAGCAGTGTTTTTGGTCTATATACTCCTGCTTGACGTCAGCTTGTTCACTTTCCCTCCAGAGCTCAGATGGACTCGGCTGATGACTCCACTCGTCACAGCACGCTCATGAGCAGCGACATCGATGCTCCTGAAGGCATCGCTTTTGACTGGATCCATGGTAACCTGTACTGGACTGACAGCATTCGCAGCACCATCTCTGTGGTGACTGCTGATGGGAGCCGTCACAAAACACTCTTCCGCCAAGACTTATCTAAACCCCGCGCCATTGTGGTCGACCCCCACAGCAAGTAAGTAATAATGGCACTGTTGAAAGCCAAAATCCCTCTTAGATATATTCTTTATCGTGTACAATGATTTCAGTGTTGTACTTTATTTTATTTTTGTCTATAATGTGTCTCTATCTTCCCAGCTTCATTTACTGGACAGACTGGGGGAATCCTGCCAAAATTGAAAAGGCAGGTCTGAACGGAGGAGACCGCACTGCTCTGGTCACCGACAACATTGTTTGGCCTAACGGGATCACACTTGGTAAACTCGAGCATTCATGCCTGGTTTCGCTTTGTTCATGTGAATGTCAGCGGTCACTCTGGTCTGACCTGCTGACCCTCCCTTCTGCTTCCTTCCCAGACCTGTTGAACCAGCGGCTCTACTGGGTGGACTCTAAGCTACACACCCTCTCCAGTATCGATGTGCAGGGCGGCAGTCGACGCACCCTCATCATTGACGAACACAGGCTGGCTCACCCTCTGGGGCTCACTGTGTTTGAGGTAGATGTTTACCACCTGATAAGCTCCGTTACACATAAACCCAGAGCCTGTCAAATACAACATGCTATAAACCCCTCACAACACGTGTACGCACAAGTATTTCCCCACGCTACTACCACTGTCTCCAATCTCATAAATGGTCACGCTTGGTTGTTTTCTGTGCTACTAGGAAAAAGTGTTCTGGACGGATGTCAGTAACAACGCCATCCTGAGTGCAAACAGGCTGACGGGTGGTGACATCACACCAGTGGCGGAGCACCTATCCTCACCAGAAGACATTATTATCTACCATAACCTTAAACAACCTGCCGGTAAGAGACGCCACTGTTTTATACTGCAAAAAAGAATTCTGAGCTTTGAGCTTCAGAGGTACTGATAGGTGTCACCATCGGACAGAGCCAGGGTAGCTGCCTCCAATATTTGTGTGCCACCTTCCGACTGGCTTCTAGCTAAGCGTATTAGGTTTCATTTAGCATACGGCCTACAGACATGAGATTGACGTGTATCTGCACATCGAGCTCTTTTGTTTTAGTGTGATTATATCGGCTTCAAAACAATTAAAGCAGTCAAACTAAATTCAGATATCATCCTCTTTTCCACTGCAGGTCGAGACTGGTGCCAGGTATCCGCATGCCAATTTATGTGCCTGGCAGCTCCTCAGGTTGGGAGATATCCCCCCAAATACACCTGCGTCTGTCCAGACAACATGATGCTAGCCAGGGATATGAGGACGTGTGTACCTGGTATGTGAATTCACCAAAGAGCAAATGTACTGTTGCACAATATCGAATAGAATATTTTCATTAGCTCATATTTCTTACTCTCACTCGTCCTCTTCTGTTTTTGTACTTCACCAGCTGTGCCAACAGCTGCAGCTCCTGTGCAGCCGCAGGTTCCAGCTACCACCCCCCCTCCTCAGCCACCAGCGCCTGCCAGCACCACACTTAAGCCCCAGATCCGCACCACACCTAAACCCCAGATCCGCACTACACCTAAGCCGCAGGTCCGCACCACCAAAGCGCCCATCGTAATCACCAGCACCGTGGCCAGGCCGGTGCCACGCACCACCAGGCCTCCTGTCAGGACCACCACACCTGGACCAAGGATCCCGTCACCCCAGACCGTGAAGCCTGAAATTCCCCAAACCACCACAGAGGCTCAAGTCACCTCTCCAGGCAAGTTGAAGTACCATAACAATGGTTTTGCGTTGTAAAGATAAATGAGGTGAAAGTGTGTGGCCACTTTAAATTCCTGTTGACCTGTGAATGTAGATAGAGAAGTGTGCAACTGCATTATCATACGACAGCCATTTCAATATTTAAGACTTTTTTAAAAGTCTATTCAAGTTTACTCTCCCACTAACAAGCCTGTGATATATCATCAGTCAAAAATGTGCATGGTAATCTTAATATGTTTGCGCCTCAGTAATGCTTGCAGAGTATGCTCTTTAGGGTCAGCAGAGATAAAGTCCCTGGAGTGCATTGCTCTCAGCTCTGACAGTGTGTCAGAGTGCAGGTCAGCTTCATGTGTCGTTATCTCGTGTTTATCTCTCCTTCAGATTTCCGACATGCGTTCGCAGCCATCCCCACGACTGCCTCCACCACCCCGATAGCTCTGTACATTGTCGTACCTTTGGGTGAGTTGATTTTCGTTGTCAGCTGCTTAGAGGTGGCTTCAGTACACAGAAAACACAAATTATGTGAAATAATAACAGCGTCAGTCTGCTCAAATCATGCCTCACCTCTGTTTGCATCCCTCTCTCTCTATGTCTTCTCCATGTAGCGATCGTTTGTCTGGTGGCTGTCGGTGGCATGCTGCTATGGAGGAACTACCGGAGGAAGAACACCAACACCATTCACTTTGACAACCCCGTCTATCAGAAAACCACCGAGGACCAAGTGCACATTTGGAGGAGCCACAGTCCTGATGGTTACTCCTACCCAAAAGTGAGTCAAAGAGTCTATTCAGCTTACTTAACTGAGATCAACCAATGTGTGTCTGTGCGATCCTGATGGGATTATCCTTCAACAACTTCATACGTTTTGTTTTAAGTCAGCACATACAGGCAACAATACATGTCTGACATCCTTTTTGTTTGCCGTCCTATCAGAGACAAGTTGTCAGCTTGGATGAAGAGGCGGACAATCCGACCTTCACGGAAAACTGATGACTGCAGGGCAGAGTGGAAAGAAGAGCCTCGATGATAAGCTACCTTGGACGTCCTTTTGAATTTATACCTCACACAGCACAAAGAAATGGAAGTCAGAGCCAATACGGGACAAGCTTGAACCACTATATCCTCACAGACAAAGAAGCGCTCTACAGTGAGAAGACCAGGGTGAAACATTTTTCAGGTTGCATGTTTTTTAACAGATGACAGTTCCTGGTCCTCACCAGATCAAACCAAATCATGGGATGATGGATTCCTCATTCCTCTTTTTTTTTCTGTTATCCTAACTGTGATGCTGATGATACAGCTGGAGCCACGTAATGTCTCATAATGTCATAATAATTTTCAGTTAAGTGAGCTCATTTATTACAACTTATGAGAGTGCCGCAGGCATTTTTGTTTTGTGCTAACACAATAGTTAGCATCACCCTGGTTCCCTCGACATAAAGCAGATGGGATTTTCAGTTGGATTCTGGATTACTGCAGAATATTAACTCCAAATTGATGATACACATTTTGTTGAGCACGATAATCTTCGCAAATGAACACCACTCTTGTGAATTTTGAAGCTCAATTACAATCTGCAGAAGTAAAAAGCTAACGTTAAGCTATTAAAAAACTAGACAACAGTAGCAGGACTTCAACATCACAACCTCTTACATTCCTTCTACACTGTATTATACAGAATTTATTATAAGTTGATTGATTTACAAGTTTACAAAAGTTTGAGATAAAATAGATTGCAAGTGTTGTGTGAGTAGATGTAGTAGATATAGATGAGTCTCCGCGTTCGGTGCGATGATATCTAATGTCCCCAACAACCTCTGTAGTTCATTTAACTGCTTGTAAGCAAGACAAGTTAAAGCTTTCAGTATGAATGAGCGGAGCATCACCTGACATATTTTGTGTCATAGAACTCAATGACTGTGTTTCAAACATCTAACCATAAAACCATTCTAAAAGACCGTTGGCTTTGAGACGAGGGAACAGGAAGTGCAACAATGCTAGTTTTGGGACTCATTCTGTTGCTGATTCCCTCAAACTTGTGTAAGGTAGAATTCCCAAATGAGTGTTGTAAATATAATTGTTTTTTTTTGTTTTGTTTTTTTAAATTTCTGTTCATGGGAGAAAATCAAATGTTATTTGCTGTCTTGGCCACTCGTATATCTGAAGAAAAAGCCTACATTTAGCAGCAGGTTAGCTGAGCTTAGCTTAGCTAATCGTGTAACTCAAGCCCGAGGCAAGTGAGTATATTTCTGTGAGTTCATTGGCAACAAGAAAATCTGAGCCTGCCGTTTATTCCAAGATAAAAGCTAGAGCGGACTTAAATGTGAGTCTACAGTAGGTGAATGTGATGCTAAAGAGAATTCCGCATGTGCCAGTTTAACGAGTGTGACCTCAATAAGTCTCATGATGATGTGTGTGAGTGTGATTTTCAGTTTCACACCAGCGACTGCCTCAGTGGTGCAGCAGAAAAGATATCATCCAAAGGGACCTAAAGACTGCTGAAGTTAAACCTCTATGGATGCACAGTGCACACTGTGTTTGTGCCTTTCTTTATTCTGGTATTCTGTGAAGCCTCCGATTTAACATGCATCACCACATGGTCACAACACAGCGCTCTCCAGCAGCTGTCTGTTGTTTCGGAGCTCCTCCTTAACTGATTTGTGATCGGCTGTCAGTGCATCGGTGAGCCATCTTTAAATTTTCCCTCCCGGGCCCCCCGAGAGGGGCATAGGAATTCCTCAAAGCTTTGATGCAAACACGTGCGACCAGTGGGGCCGTGTCTAATACCCTATACCGTGACACGTGTATATTTACATCCTCCCCCAGGACCTGAACTTGAACTTACCTTATACCAGCATTCTTGACAAAAGAAAGCCACGTGCCCGATCTTGTTTTTTTAGAGCACACTGGCTGTTTGAGCTCATGTATTTGTATCGCTTACAAATGTGTGCCTTTTTTAATGACTTATTTGTCCACATTTTTACGTTGGTGCTAATGAACTCAGTGTGTCTGCCTGTTTACAGTGAATTGTATGAGGGATGTGGCAGTGTTACATGCAGGTGAGGTTACACCTAACAAAGATGTTATTGCAATGTGGGTTAATCACCACTGAGAGGCTTTTATGTAGAGGAAGAGGTAGTGAAACTTTACATACAGTAATTTTACATTCACCAACTAACAGTGCAGATTAAGTGTGTAAATATGATGTTCATAAATGTAAATATTTGTTCTTTACTGTTTTTTTGGTTATAATGTCAGCGTTATAGTCTTTGTTGTAAACTTGAATTTGCTGTACATAAATAAATGCTTCTATTTATTATAGAATCACTGCTCTCTGGGTTCATTCTTTTGAAGACTCGCATCTGAATTAACTTTGATGCTGTTTGTTAACATTTATAACATACCTGACTGTTTCTTTCATTTTAAACCAGATGCTCTAGTGTTGAGCCCTTCCCCGTGTTTATTTTTTAAATTTTTGCACACATTGTAAAGAAGAGAAAGGGAAAACTAAATAAAGGGTAGAGAAAACAACATGGCGGCTTACAGATAGCTAGACAAGATGTTGACTTGAAATGTAGCCTATGCATGGAAGTATGAGAGCAAAATATGAGCAGAAATAAAGGGGGGAAGTATGTAAAATACGTATGAGGATATGTCCAATTATTTAAACTATGCTTTACCAGTAGTTTTTGGTCCTTTTTTTTGTTAATGACCCTACAACCATATTTAATAAGTGCAAACCCCGTCAACAGAACCACTCATCAAGTTCCAAATGTATTCTGAATATTTTTTAATAAACTTTTCCACTATTTATTATATGAAAACACGTATATAGTAAGGGCTACTATTCCAACGGTGTTATCTGGGCTATTAATTTAGCTAGCTAGTGTTTAGCCAGTCCTGTTAGCTGGTTCAACTGTTCCACTTCCTGTTCCACTTCCTGTATCCACTACTAACCATTGTAACTGTTAATCTACTAGCCTACTTTTAGCTAACTATTTCAACTATTTGCTGTTCATCCATAAACTTAACTCCCTTGTCTATTTCAACTGGTAATGTAACTCCTTTTAGATAGCTCACTTTTTACATGTGTATCATTAACTTAACTAATTTCTAACTGTTTTAACTATTTTGCACTACTTTTAGCTAACTGTCTTTTAACTTAGCCAGCTTGATTTAATTGTTTATCCATTAACTTAGGCCTAGCTTACTATTTCAACTGTTAGTCTCTTATTTTAGCTAACAACGTCAAGCTGTAATCTCATTTGGCTGTCTTTCCTGTGTAACACAAACCTGTGAACAGTTTATATCAATGGCATCCCTATTTATATTTTTAGTTGAGCTGGTTGAGTTTAATTGAGTTTTATGAGCGGAGCTACAATCTGTTCATATACCTGAAATGGTGGCCTAGGCCTCCAGTATATCCCTGGCTGGGAGTCACTGTCTTTAACAATAGTTTACAGATTTAAATATCTGGTGTTTTTTGTTTTTTTGATAGTTTTTTTTACCTAAATGTTCTGATCATTTGGTTTTAGGAGAAAATTAAAGCAACTTGAAAAAGTAGGCCACTCCATGGTCATGATTTATTTGTAATTTCTAAAATTTGATCTCCATGATCACATTATATGAGCATATCATACTATTGGCACTTTCTGCATTTGTTTTGATCTCACCTCTCTTCTCTGTGTTGTTATCTTGCGCTCTTGCGTGGCTGAAACGTTGGTTTGGGTATGTGGCAGATGGGAGGTTTTGGAAAATGAGCAGCAGCATATTCGCCTGCTTTCATCCGGCAGCTGTGGTATGCAGACAAGGCAGAAAACGTGAGGGGAGGGTTTTTTTTCTCCGTGTTTTGGGGGGTAGGGTGGGGGGCCTAGCTGTGCTGTTGTAGCTCTTCTAAAGAGAAAAGAAAAAAAAACCTTTTTCCTAGAAAGTCATGCCGTCACAGTCAGAACCCCACAGTTTCTTAGAATTTATTCAGCACTGTGGGATCAGAGTAATAGAGACAGCATGGAACGCAGTCAACTTGAGTAACATTGTTGTCAGGTCAAGTGCTTTTTTATGAGCCAATTGTATTGTTTATTGAGCTGCTTTGTTTCTTATAGGCAGAAGATAGAATAGAGGGCCTACCATGAATCAGGCACAGCTAGAATTATGTTTCGTACTTTGAGAGTCTAATGACCTTCAAGTTATTGTCTCTTAGGATCAGGTCAAACTGAATAACATTGACAATCATGTGGCCATAGCCTGAGTAAACAATGTTTTCACTGTCATCATTGAAGTCCATGTTCTGTGGTAGTTTTAAGAGTTAGCCACGACAACATCAGTGGAGAGAAGGAAAAGAAAAACAGCTTGTGACCCTGCAGATCTGTGGTCAAACCCCTCAGCATGTCATGTGCAAAGTTCAAGGTTGAAGAAGAGCGGAAGTGTTGAGCCGATGACAATAACAAAAGTCATACACATGCGAGTACGCAATTTGTTTTTGTTTGCGCAGACTGGAGAAAATGTCTGCGTTTCAAAGAAAAGTTTCATATAATTCCCTCAACATCATTAATCATTAATGTAACCCCGAAGTTCAAGTTCAGACCGGATCATTCCAGTTACAGCCACAGAGGAATGGAATAAATGCTGCTTAAGTCATGGAGTGTTGTCTCCTTTCTTCATGTTTACAGTTTGGAAGAAAGCTTTATGGTCCATCTTACTAACCGTCTCACATAAACTAATCAATCATTCACAACATTATACATTCTGAGGAAACTTCTGAGCAGGTTCCAATAAATCCTATCTGATGTTTAAGGGCATGCTAACTCCCAGGATGTGAGGATACAACATTACAGCTCACCTGATCCTACATAAACAAAACCAGCCAGTTGGATGTCCAGTCCCTGGACCTGCACAGACCTTTGCTCGGACTGTGATAGGGACCAGACTCTGTTGGGAGGGACACACTAATCAGCTCACAATGGTTTGACCAATGTGGCATTTGATCAAAGTTGTTCCCAGGGGATACAAGTTTGTTGGGTCAGATTGCATTATTCTTACAAGAAAAATAGTTTTCAATATCATTTTTGGGCACATTTAAGCCTTTATTAGATATCAAATGAATGAAGAGAGGTGGAGTCTGGACATATTTCTGAAAAATATGATTTTCATCCATTATGGCATAAATATAATTAACTTCACTAACTCTATACCTATTTCACCCTCAACAAGATTGTGGACAGCATGAGGTGCATTGTGTGTTCTATTATTTAGAAATATATACTTTTACATTCGCATTATTAAAACTGAGATAAGCCACTATCTGAAAGCATAGCACTTGTTAGCTTTACAGATGTAAGCGTAGCTGCTTCTGCATGTTTTTATGCAACAGTGTCAGCATACATTTGCCATCCCTGTTGTCGAAGATAATTTATTTGAAGAATAAATACAACTGGGCCAAATACTGATCCTTGAGGTGTGCCGGTTCACCTCATGTCATCCTATTAGATTGTTTCTGTTGTTTTATCATATACCACACACATCTGTCCATGATCAATATTCAGTGCCTGAATCAGGTCAAAGCTTTGTGTTCATCTGCTGCCATTATAATGTATGAACCATACTTTTCTGTTTCAGGGAACATCTGATCTCGATGGCCTAAATTGATGTTGTCGTGGGACATATCACATGGGTCACGCTAATCAAATCAGGTTTATTCTGGAGGCTTTTCCAAAATCATCCCGTTCACCACAACCAGCTCTGATGGGACATGACGTCAAACTGTTTAGTCTCATTCGTCACACTGCCTCGCGTCCTCTGCTCTTCTGATATCCAGTAAACATAATCTCTAGTAACCTTATGTGAGGAGGGCAAAGCATCCAGTCTGACTCAGTTTAGTTATTGGTAATATTATTTACCCTTTGTTGGATATGTTATCTACAGTTTGTGGGATATGTTATCTACAGTTTGTGGAATATGTTATTGACACTTTGTGGGTTTTGTTATTTACACACTCCCTGTAAGTGACTGACTAACACTGCGTCAGTATTAGACTAGATGCAGGCGGATTTCTTTAGGCAAATGGAGAAGAAATAATTAACCCTGTGCAAAATAACAACTTGATGTCAATAGGGGGATTAGCTAATTCATTTCGTATGGGCATGTATGTCGTCACTGTCTGAATGTTTTCATATAGCCACTTCGATCATAACAACAATGACTACACCTTATACACATAGATTATTGTTTATTAAGATAAAATGAAATGTTGTAATGGATCAAATAAAACAATAAAAAAAAAACGAATGCCAAACACATTCTGAATAAAACAATCTATAGGTGCACTACGCAGTCCATTAAAGGTTTTGTTTACAATTGCAGACCAATTAATTGGTCAACAAAACACATGTTATACATGTAATTATAAATGTTCTTGTTTATGATGCCAGATCTCATCATAAATCAACATGAAATCATTTTCAGTCACTGAATGAAATGTTACCCAACAATTTGTAAAAAAAAAACAACAAAAAAACATTGCAGGCCCTCCCTTACCAAATGACCCAAACTATACAGCTGAAAACAAATAAATAAAAACATAGTAAATAATAACAAAGGGTTTTTACTGAGATAAAAAAAGAAGGAAACTCATTTTATTAGTGTACTTCCATCAAGTTAAACATTTTTGTCTTTCTTTTTTCTTTTACTATTTCTAAGAGGAGGAGAATTAAAAAGTGACTGAATGATTTTCCCAATAATAGCAGAGGTGTGCTTCTGTCTGGCACAGTAAAAATATCTTCCTGGTAAAATAAGTGAAACTGAAAATAAGATGAGCTGTTAATTGGTGATAATTAGTATGAGTGCGCCCCCTGCAGGAAGCTTCGTGTTGCCTCAGGTTCTGGCATGTTCACCGGAAACCACGTGGTTCAGCTTCTCACACGCGCATGTAGCCGCTGGGATGACTTCCCTTTACTAGCGTGTAGTTTGTAATGGTAGCATAAAGCTAACACCTCATTAAAACCATGTCGGGCAAGCCTGAACTGAAAATTAACCCCCGGTTCGCGGAGAAATATGACAAGTATCGACAGAGAGAGGAGCTACAGAGACGTGAGTGTGTTACTGTTAGCTAACGGTGGCTAAACTAGCAGGCTAACAACACAACGTGGGGCAGTGTCGCTGGGCTGAAGCTGTGTTAGACGACCCTCAGGTTTTTGTGTCTAATATCTGTGTCCTGTGTTGTTGTGCAGTGAAGGACCGATATGGAGACCGAGCTGATGAGAGCGGCTCCGAGTCGTCCGAGTCCAGCTCCGATGACAGTGAAGTGGTTAGCACCGCTGCTTCTTCTCCCTCCACACTCCCATCTGTACATAACAGTGTCCCATTAAAGTTGTTACAACAGGTTGTCCAACTTTCCTCTGCCCTCTCAGGAACTGGACCCTGAAACTGAGAGAGACTTTTACAGAACTTTGTCACTGCTGAAGAAGAAAGACCCAAAGATCTATGAGACAGATGCCAGGTTCTACTCAGGTGATTAAAGTGCAGTTGTTTGTGTTATTGGTGTTGCCTTCACTGTCTGTGGGATAATTTGTTTTAAATAAGGGCTCTACATCTCTTGCTTTCAGAGGCGTCCACCCGTGATGAAGAGCCTTCAACCTCTAATAAAGCAGTGAAGCCCATGTACCTGAAGGACTATGAGCGTAAGGTCATACTGGAGAAGGAAGGGTGAGTGTGCCATCATTCACAATATTTGACTGCACCATAAATATTATCACAGCCTTTCATCAGGTGTCCCAGATCAGTCCTAGTCACTTTTCAGGGTCCCTCCATCAGAACGAGGAACTTAATTTGAAGACTGCAGGGGTGGTGGTGTTAGAAAACGCTAGTGTTTGACATTCAGTCAGGGCTTGATAAAAACCTCCACTAGACAGGCAATGAACTTATGATTTTGATGACTGATCTCTGCAGGAAAGCACATCCTGTCTCCATTTAAAACAAAGTGTCCTACATAATGTATAGCTGCAGGGAAATGCAACTTTGGAACTGTAATTCTTTTATTTTTTGGGTCTGTTACAACCAGAGCCCATTTTCTACCATATCAGGGAGTCAACATTTCTGATATAGACACATTTCTTTTTTATTTTATTTTCACTTGGAGGTTAAATGAATTTAAATAATCACATCTCTTTCTAGGTTATAATCTCCAAAAAGAGTTTTCGTATCGGACAACATCTGTGCTGATACTGCTGTATCTGTGTTAGGCCTATAATATTGGCTAACTGAAATATTGGTTGGGCTCCAGTCAGAACCAGTAATCTGCAGCCATATTAAGACCACTTTAAAACATCATGATTGCAGTGGGTCTAATACTATATCTGCCAGTTTGTATTTATTTATTGTTCAGCGACAGTGCACAGTCTCGTGGCTGTACCAGAGTTAGCTATACGTTAATTTACATCTGTAGTCACTGGGCAGGAGACAGAGACATCTCCGTTTAAAAAAAACTAATACAAATGTATTACATTAAAGCCACATGATAATGAATAATCACTACATAAAACAATCAGCAACACCACCAGTAACAAATAAAAAGAAAGATATGTATACATATATATAACAATTGCATGTACATTTATTCTTCAGGCCATTTAAGAGTCTTGCTCGTGTAGCTGGAGATCAGCTATTTATTTATTTTGGCAGCATATTGATTGCATTTATAACCTAGAGTGATGTGTCATTCACATTGTTTACTTATACACATAAAGCCCACTATTTTCTTATTGTCTAACACTCCTACACCATGTACAAAGATGACATAGTACCAGAATGTTGAACTTCTTCACAGTACTAGTATTAAAATACGAATAACTACTTAATACTTTTTTTAATACCATAGCAAAAAAAAACAAAAAAACTTTAGGCACACAAAACAAGACACACTGTTTCATTTTCTTTTATTAACAACCTGCACAAAGGAGCTGGTACAAAGAGAAGGTTACTAAACATATACCAACGCAGTTGTAATAATGTCAATATCTGATTGTAGATCTGTTTTATAACTTTGGTATTATCAGTACTTGTAGAGTGTATCATTAATGGAGACTATATTGTTTTAAACATGTGGAAGTGAAGAATCAATGCTGTCATTGTTTTTATTTCACAGTAAATATGTGGACGATGACGACAGTGATGAAGAGGAGGAGGCCAGGAGAATGGAGGTAGATCATTTAGTTCCGTCTTGAAGAAGGGGTCACTTTCCAATAACAGATCTCTTTATTGATCAGTATTGTTTTCCTCCAAAGAGAGCTGCCTCTCCGAGTTACATTCAGGAGCAGAGGGCGCTGAAAGAAAGGTAAGAATCAAACAGTCTGAAGATATCTGGCAGCGTAACTCGCAGACTATTTATGGAAACTCTCTCCTCAGCTTCCGTAAGTTCATCCAGGACAGCGATGATGACGGCGACGACGACGACGGCGGTGACATGGGTGGCGAAGGAAGTGGAGAATCCCAGCTGCTGACCAGGAGGATCAAGACACAAGAAGAGAAGGTCAGAAACTGTTACCAGTTACCGCCCAGCTTGAACAGGTGAACAGAAGTGTTGCAGGTCTGGGTAAACTTCTCTGCTTCTGTATGTGTGTGTAGGATAAAGAGGAGGCAGACTTTGTGGAGTGGCTGAAGGGCCAGGCTGAGCTCGAGGGTCCGGAGGAGGTGAAGGACATGGTAAGTGTGAGACAACAAGTCCTTTTGGCTGAAAAGACACTTTGTTTAACTCTACTAAGTAATAGGAATGATTTATGTTGAGACAGAAGTACCTGCGGGACTACTGGAATGACCCACAGCTGGATGAGAAAGAGCGTTTCCTGAGGGACTATTTCCTCAACAAGGGCTACCGAGAAGAGGATGACGACGATGAGCGGTATGTTGTTATCGTGTGGATGATAGTTTTGTTTGTGAGCTGTAAAGTGGGGGAAATGTAAAGCATTCGTACCTAAAGCCTAATTTCAGCAATACACACTCTTGATGCATGAAGGATCCCAACCTACGACGAGGTGGTCCAGGATGATGTGGAGGACTCAGAGGAGGAAGGGGAGACTTTCTTGGAGCGGCAGGACGACTTTGAGAGACGCTACAACTTCCGCTTTGAAGAGCCTGACGCCCAGGAGATCAAAACGTACCCCCGCAACATCGCCACGTCTGTGCGCTCCAAAGACGACCGCAGGAAACGCAAAAGGGAGGAAGTGAAAGAAAGGAAGACAAAGGTGCGTTTAGACAAATCTATCCAAGCCCTTTACTTAATGTCATACTGAGTCCTAAAATGCCTGAGTTCGTTTGGTAATATAAACCATCCCTTTCCACCAACTCTTACAGGAGAAAGAACAGAAGCGGGAGCAGCTGAAACAGCTGAAGAACCTGAAGCGCACTGAGATCATGGAGAAGCTGAAGAAGCTTCAGGAGCTGACCGGTAATGAGCAGCTAGCCTTCAGTCACGCCGACCTGGAGGGAGACTTTGATCCACAACAGCACGAGCTTCTCATGCAAGTGGGTACAAACACAGAAACAAATACAGAAACATGGACATTAGTTACTCAGCGCCAGACTAGAGCTCTTTCAAACCTTCATATGATACCAGCAAAACTGAAAGATGTCTTCCTTATACACTTTTTTTATTTAAAGGCTCTCCTTTGATTTAAAAACTACATTTATACTTTGTGTGCTCTTGTGCAGACCAGTTTATCTGGGAGACATGTTGGGTCAGAGGTGCTGCCCGTGTAACAACCCCAGTCTGAACCAACTTTTGTGTTGGTTAACAAAAACACTGATGATCAACACTAGATCGGTTCTAATTAGCGCTGATTTAAAACAGCTGTCAGCTCACGCCACAAAGCTCACACAGGTGCACTGTGTTGGGCTGATTAGACTTTTCCTCAGCAAAGTCTGCGTGGAGCTGCTTCCTAATCGAGTGTTGTCTCCATGTTTTATTCTTTAGTTGCATTTAAACTCCTCAGCAATATTACATTTTTATTTCCTCTGTGCAGAAATTCTTTGGAGATGAATACTACGGAGAAGAAGAAGGGGAGAAGCCGCAGTTTGATGATGACGAAGAACTTGAGGGTGAGCCTGTGTTACCTGATGTAGCGGTGCTCAAACCTGACGTTTGCAAGGACACATGCACAGATAAATTGAAGGAATAATAATTTGTCAGTAATTATATCATATCGTGTGTTCCATTTCTTAGCGTTTTAATTGTGATGTATCATACAGTTTGACGATATAAGCCATGGATTTTTGTGTTTTCAACAGAGCACTGGAACTGGGACACATGGACCGGAGAGGAGCAAGAGGAGGGCTGCGGTGAAGAGGAAGAACAGTACGATGGAGAGGAGTATGATGCCTCTGCTCCCCACTGTGACGATGAAGGCTTTATTGTGAGTCAACCTATATTTACTTATTTAATGTTTTCTTCTTGCTTTTTCTGGTAAAAACTCACCGAAAGTGTCCCCTTTTTAAACAGATGGATGCAGACTACGACCCCAACCAGCAGACTGCCTCCAAGAAGAAGAAGAAAAAGGAGAGGAAGAAGATGCAGAAAGCAGACCTGCCACAGATGGGCAAAAAGAGAAAGAAGTCTCATTTTGCAGAGGTCATCACCAAAAACAAACCTGTGTTTGATCCACGTAAGTGCTAGTAAACCTTCTGCTATTGAGAACTGTCCTGAGTCCAACAGACAGATGAGTCATGGTTGTTTGTTTCAGAGGAGAAAAGCTTTGAGCAGTACTTGGACGAGTACTATAAGCTCGACTATGAGGACATCATAGACGACCTCCCCTGCAGGTTCCGCTACAGGCAGGTCCTGCCCAACGACTTCGGCCTGTCCACTGATGAGGTGAGAATGAAGGCGCTTTCCAACAACTCCAAATAATTGACTGTTTGCTAAGCCCCAGTTATCATCGAAG
>CAEMYA010000193.1:1344020-1355374 GCA_903131615.1 Diplodus sargus | reverse complement strand
TTTTTTTTTTTTTTTGATCTTTCAAGTCTTTTAATGTTTCAAGTGGGTTCCTTTTTTCGAATGATTTTGTAAAAGGGTTCTTTCACATTCCAATGGCCAAATACACATTCTGCATGTCCCAGGCAATACGTCATCAATAATAATGATCCACGTAGAGGACATGTTACTACAGAAGAAAACTTAAGCCTTAAACAGAATGGGGATTCAAATTTCACCCATTCTCATCAGGTCACCCTAGTAGTAATCTAGTTGGCTAATAATGCTAGGCTTTGTAGCTAAAGCAGGCACACAAACACTCTGAAATCAACGGTTTCACAGACCTGTTGTGCCAAGTCTAGGTTGCTAAGCTCTGATTGGGCCATCTCTAGTGGGGGAGGGGCTTAGCCAACAGTCAGTTGCATTGTGTTTTTAAACAAAAAGAGAACAATGGCTGATATGCAGGCTGACTGGATGTTGGTTGATAATGCTGCAGTGATGAGTGTTTGAGGTGGCTGATCTGGTATTGCTCTTCCTCCGGGGAGAGCTCTGACCAGGGAATGATCTCATCTTAATCTTCTCTCTGAGCAGACCACATACCACGAAGCAAGTGTGAGATATTTAATGCTGGCTCTTAAAGTCTACAACATGGTCCAACTGTGTTGCAGAAAGACAAGAAGTGTGGGTTGTTGACTTGCACTAATAAAGTTACTGGTTCTACCCTCAGATTTTAAAGGCTGATGATAAGGAGCTCAACCATTGGTGCTCTCTGAAGAAGACCTGCATGTTCAGGTACTGGCTCAGTCCTTACATCTGTTCCAACTGTTTTTGTTGTTGCAGTTCAGTTATTGATATCATTTTCTTTGTTCTCTCAGGACTGACAAAGAGGAGTCGAGTGATTTGATGAACTATAAAATCAAAGCCCAAAATATAAGGAAGAAGAAAGAAGTCCTGAGCTCTGTGTATTCTGAGTGAGTATTTCACAAACTAACCTGCTGGACACCTGGTAATAAATCCACCGTTACTGTGGCAGTATGTATTGACATTTATATGAACTTGTTCTACAGGGAAGCTCAAGAGGCGACAGAGGCTAAGACCAAGCTGGGGAAGAAGAGAAAAGAGAGTCTGAAGAACGCTGAGAATGAAGGTGGAGAGGAGGACGGTGGGGCCTCCTCTGGTGTGGACCCAACAGAAGCAACACTCGTCCAAGCTCTGAGAGAGACGGGAGACGAGGCAGCAGAGGACCAGGAGGAAGAAGAGATTCTGATACCAAAGAAAAAGATGAGACAGGAAAAGGGACCCCAGACAGAGGTTACTGCTGCCGAGAGCGCGGCAGATAAAACTGTTGAGGTGAAAAACAGGACTGAGAGGCCAAAATGGTCCAAGAAGAAGCACAGGCCTTCAGGTGGACGCATCGTGAAGGGAAGCGTTGGGGTGAAAATAGGCGGCCGGGAGTTCAGCAGGCAGCGACTGAAGGCTTACGGTCTGAACCCCAAGAGACTCTTCTTCAGACAGCTCGGCAGGCAGAAACGAAAAGCACAGGAGAAGATGGAGAAGCAGAAAAAGAAGTGATCCACCGTCTCAGAGGACAGTCACCAGAACAATCAAATTTTTATTACAATGAAAATTAAATACATTATAGAGAACATAACTTTCATTTTGATGACCTCACGTGACCTTTTTTGAAATACAAAAATAATGAAAATGTTGAAATGATGGCAACACTTTATTTTTACCTGTAATTAATGTTTATACTTAGTATGAGTATGAAATGAGATTATGGGATAGACGGAGGTTGGACCTATTCACTGATACATTTGTTGTCTTTTAGAGTTCATCAACTGTAATAAACATGCAGTTAAAATTTGATTCCTGTGAATTTTTAGACTCATCATTCCAGACCAGGCTTGAGTAAAAAGATGCTTAATGTTCATGAAGCTGTCCATCCATTTTCTTTGGAGACTTTCCAAACTCAAGTCTCATCTGTAAGCATGCTGGTTGTCATGTCTCCTTCCACAGCTGATTTAAGATGTGACCCACAGCTTAATTTATTGTACTGTTCATGGTCTAGACCAGTTGGAAGAAACCAGTAAGCTAAATGGAAAATATTTATATTGTGTGGACTAGTAATGGTTTAGAAGTGAAAACCCTCTATTGTTCCTGTTGTATCCCTGCTCCCCACTAAGTTCTCAAATGGCTATAAAAAATGGACAACTGAAAATTAGTTTGGTATATTGGAATATTTTAGTGTTTTACTGGATGTTTTATTTTGACATCTGAATATTTTGTGAACATTTCATTTGATTTTTATTGCATATCCATGCCCCAATACCCCTAACTAATTTTGAGTAGTGTATATCTATATAAAGATAAATACATGTAAATAGATGTGCTTGAGTGTCAGCTTCATGAGCCCATATTGCCCTGATGACAAATTAGGAAATGTACCAAAAGAAAATGGAGCGATTGAATATAGATACAAAAACTACCCGAAAGGGAAAGATGATCATTTTTATTTTAAAATTCCCAAATACAAAACAAGAAACAGAGCAGACATCCACAATACACAGCGATGATGATAATTTAATAATGACCTGAGACAAATGAGAAGTTCTGTTAATGGTCTTGTAGTCTTTACATTACGCCCCACACCCCGGGTCACAGTGACGCCCCGGAATACTGGCAGGGCTGCTAGCTCAGCGGTGAAGCACCATCTTGTGGCAATACAGGGTATTGTACTTTTCAGAGATACATGGTTCTCACAAGACAGTAACACTACAACCATGATGATCTTATAGGATATGATGCATTACTGTAGCTTAAACTAGCCAACAGAGTGTCACAGAGTTAAAATGAGCTCAACTTAAATCATCTAAAGCAGTAAAAATGTAATGTACACATTTATACAGCAGTGATAGTCATCTAAACACATCAGATACAACAGGGGAAACATCACTGACAGGGAAAATGACCATGTACAACAAGTGGGTCTACTGTTACTTCATACTTTAAGTACATTTAGCTGATTACACTTACATACTTAACTTCAGTGAGGTCTGCATACGGGACACAGTTTGGTCTTCGTACTTTCACGTTATCTGAATTTTCACTTCACTGAAAACTAAACATTCAACACAGTTTACAAGACGTTTACAATAAACACATTTTGATGCAAGACTACACATACAAACGCATAAATCAGACGAGCAGAGGAAGAAATTTGACATATATGCATATACATACACTCTATTGCCAAAAGTATTCAATCACTTCCATGGCCACAGGTGTATAAAAGCCAGCACAAGGCATGCAGACTGTTTCTACGATCATTTGTGAAAGAATGGGTCGCTCTCGGGAGCTCAGTGAATTCCAGCGTGGTACTATGATAGGATGCCACCTGTGCAACAGGTCCAGTTGGGAAATGTCCTCGCTCCTAAATATTCCAAAGTCAACTGTCAGTGGTATTATAACAAAGTGGAAGCAATTGGGAACGACAGCAACTCAGCCACTAAGTGGTAGGCCACGTAAAATGACGGCGCGGGGTCAGCAGATGCTGAGGCTCATAATGCACAGAGGTCAACTTTCTGCAGAGTCAATCGCTGCAGACTTCCAAACTTGGACAAACAGTGCAGAGCTTCATGGAATGGGTTTCCATGTCCGAGCAGCTGCATCCAAGCCATACATCAGCAAGTGCAAAGCGTCGGATGCAGTGGTGTAAAGGACACCGCCACTGGACTCTAGAGCAGTGGAGACGCGTTCTCATGTTTCATCTGGCAATCTGATGGATGAGTCTGGGTTTGGTGGTTGCCAGGACAACGGTACCTGCCTGACTGCACTGTGCCAAGTGTAAAGTTTGGTGGAGGGGGATGATGGAGTGGGGTTGTTTTTCAGGAGCTGGGCTTGGCCCCTTAGTTCCGGTGAAAGGAACTCTGAATGCTTCAGCATACCAAGATATGTTGGACAATTCCATGCTCTCAACTTGTGGGAACAGTTTGGGGAGGGCCCCTTCCTGTTCCAACATGACCGGCACCGGTGCACAAAGCAAAGCTCAGTGAAGAAATCTTTTAGAGAGAGTTTGATCTTCTCTGAGGACTACATTTCTTGAGAACGTCAGAATTATCTCACGTACACGACTTCTGCGGTCTGAAAGACGGGCTGTGCTGCTTTCTATTCCCTAGAAGTGAGGAAAGGATGCTCCACCGTGGTTGTTACTATACATGTAGAGATTTCATTTTTAAAAATAGCCTTGTCAGTACATTTTACATTGCGTGCCAATGTTTTTGATGAAAAATCATCTGGGTTCCTTTGCAGCCCATTTGTGATGTTGTTTTGTGGAGTGAAAAAAGAAATGTTATAACATTATCAAACGAAAGCTTTCACAGAGTTTGATACAAAAGCTTTCTATACAAGGGAGGAAGGTGGAGGGAGAGAAAGAGGGCTGAAAAATCCTATAAGGAGGCAGAGAGCGGGCTGACAGGAAGAGTGGATGAACTGACAGAGCCAATCACAGCCCAGCCTTCACACAGTGTCATCTGTGTAGAAGAGAAGACTGTTGAGTTTTTATATTATGCAGTGCTTCTATCAAACAGCAATAATACTATTAATGAATCAATCAACCCAACTTTATTGATAGAACACCTCAAACAAATCAAAATATATTCAAAGTGCCCAACAAGTGATGAAGGGAATAAAAAAACAGAAGAAAGAGAACAGAAACAGAAATGGATCGGGAGACAAATGCCCTCCAAGACAGCAATAAGATGTGTGAAGTGACAGTAATAGAAGATCAGGGGCGGCTCCTCATATGGACCATGTGGCATCTGTGGAGAAACATGAATACAGAGAGCGGACAGTCGTCCACAGTAACCGGCTCTGTAGCAGCCGCCTCTGGACTCATCTCATCTCGGCGGATCGGTTCCGGTGCCGACCCGTACCGGCTGCCTTAAATGAGTTAGCATTCATTCAGTCCGGTTACTTTTTGCTCATGTACACGTTAAGTCAATCATCTCATGTTGCCGTGTGGGGAGAGGGCGGCATACAGAGGCTGTGGGAGGAAGGGGGAGGTGGAGGGGGGACAGGTTCACCTCTGGACCTCAGCTCCCCCCACTGGTGCGGTGCAGCGGGGGTTCATCTACTGCAGTCAGTAGGCTGAAGTCAATCACAACACGAGCATTTCGCTCATGATGATATTGTGAATATTAGTTTAATAAAAAGTTATTTTGTGCGCGACTTTTTATTTCTGTTCTTTGCGTGTGTGTGTTTGTGTGCGTGCGTGTACGCGTGTGCGTTGAGAGTAGTGTTCGAATACTTGTGTTGGGGAGGATGATAGCAACGGGGCGGGGCTTGGAGGCGGGATCAAAGCAACAGTTGTGACGTGGGGCCGTTCTTAATGACGTAACTGCCATCAAGCTGATAAATATACCTCAGAAGTGATCAGAGAAGTTAGCAGCCTTCAACCTTCTTGATACAGGTGAGTAACTCCTTCTGGTCTGTTTCAAGACAATGACAATATTAACAATGGTTTAGTTATTTGCAGGCAATCAGACCTCAGAGAGAGAATCTGTATGCTTATTTAAAGTAAATTGATCTTAAATTTAACAACTTTGTACTGAACATTAACATTCAGTAATTTTATTTAGACCTCAGACCATCAGATGATCACTGAAATCTAGTAAATACACAATGTTGTCTAAACTAATTGGTGACAGGGTAGAAACCACTGGATGGTAGCAAAATAGATATTCTGTAGCACACTACAATACTGAAACATGGTTAGGCTCCTTCCAAGGGAATGAAAGTAACGTCTCCTTTTTCTTCTTTTCACCTGTTTTGTTTCAGCAGTCTGAGAGAAATGGCACCCACTAAAGCCGCTGCAGCTTGCCCCTTCGAACTCCCCGGCAAGTATAAGTTCCTGAAAGTTCTTGGAGAGGGCGCCTTCGGTACGGTCGTGAAGTGTTTGGACAAGGAGAGAAGTGAGACTGTGGCTATAAAGTTTCCTAACTGCCAGGGCCAACAAACCTGGAACGAGGTGTGAAACTTTGTTGATTTTAATGATCACAGTTGTTAAAGATGTCGTATAGTCAAACGTGCAGCAACTGCCTGGTGCAAAAATTCATTTTATTTAGTGCAATTAAATGACCTTAAAGATATAGTAATTATTGGTACACTGTGTTTGGAGCACCATGATATGAAGCTCTGCCTCTCAGCACTCTCCAAGACTGATTCACGTCACACATGTTAGCACATCAATTGCCTGCAAACTACTAATTGTGTCAAACTTGCCTGTGTCTCCAGATTTCCATGCTGAAAAAGATCAAGGGCCTCAAGCTTGACCAACACAACATTGTCAAGTTTATCGATTGTTTTCAGACCACCCTTGGAAAGGCGATTGTGTTTGAGCTGTTGGATATAAGTCTATATGACTACATGGAGAAGAGAAATGATGGGCCTATGCTTCTGAGTGACATCAGAACCATCATCCAACAGGTATGAACACAGTATACCATCAGATGGAAAGCGAAGCACTGAACACTCAGTTTCAGGCTTTGGTACATTGTTACCGACCTTGTACTTTCAGATGGCCGCAGCACTTACAGCACTGAAGGAGAACCAGGTGATCCACACTGACGTCAAAATGGACAACATAATGATGGTGAATCACCGACGACGCCCCTTTGAAGTCAAGCTGATAGACTTCGGTCTGGCCATTACCAAATTAGAGGCCAGGACGGGCAGAACACTGCAACCAGTAGCTTTTAGGTAAGGTAGACTATTTGTATTCTTATACTGGGGTGAGTTAGTAGTTTACTGTTCTTACCATGAAGAAGCAGCTGTCACATATTCTGTCCACGTTCTCACTTTCCAAAATATATCAGCGTAAACATCCTGTAATGTTTCTCTTCCACATTCAGGTCCCCAGAAATTATCTTGGGCTGTCGGTATTCTCAGGCTATTGACATGTGGACCCTGGGCTGTGCCATGTTCCAGATGATCTGCGGCTGTATACCGTTCGCAGGAGAAAATGAATATGAAATAGTAAATCATCTACTATACTCAGACAATTTGTCAAATACTTCAATTTGTACCTTAGCTACGATCGGAGGTCATAGCATTAACGTGTTGTCACAAAGAGATCAGACGCTTTCCAGGATGAACTGCCCTGCTCGGCCTCCGATTGGCTTGCCCTTATATTCTTACCCAACTGAACAGGCCATTAAGATACGGGCGGGTCAAAACTTTGCCCTCCTGAAAAATGGTTTGCTTCTCCTGCATACACTGATGTCATTCTCTTTTTAATCTCCAGATGCTGAGCATTGTTGAACTCCTTGGTCAGCCAGCAGACGATGTTCTTGAAAACGGTCGACAGACAAAGATTTTCTTCAACATAAATGACCAAGTGTGGAAGATCAAGGTACCACAATGACCTTTACAGACCTTATTTAATCTTTTGTTAGTATATTTTGTGGATGACATTACACAGTCATATTTCACAACATTCAGACTGATTTAGAGGAACATTAATACGAAAACTTTCATCCTTCTTTTAGACTTATGCTGAATATTTTCCCGACCAGACAAGACCCAATAAGAGCCACGAGTTCCAGTCTCTGGATGATCTGAAAGAAGTAAGTGTGAAGTTCATTGACCCAACGATCAATTGTCTTTTTATGATGATGAGGTTGAGTTGACTGATGAATTTGAATGATGTTTCCTCAACTAGATGCGTCTGGAGGAAAAAAACAAGACTGAGGCTGTGGAGCGAGAGCATTGTATCGAGCTCCTGAAGGCCATGCTGAAGGTGGATGCAAAGAAGAGGATCACTCCCAAGAAGGTCCTAACTCATCCATTCATCACAAAAGACTACCCAAAGTAAGTGTGTGTGTGCTGGATGTGGGTTCTGTAGGTGGTGCTCTGACAGCAATTTAACAACGAGTGTGTCTTTTGGTAGCAATGATGCTTTGGCATCAACATCTGGTCCACTTCCCAGAGAAGCCCAAGACCAACCAACATAAGGAGATAAGACCAAAGACGGCAGTCATAAGAGAAGAAGGCCACGCTCTAATCATGAGACTGCCCCCACCCAGTCTTACTTTGGTTTGTCCTGCAGCAGCCAAAATACACAGCAGATGGAAGATCTGGAGTGTGCAGTTAGTGAGCTAAAGGGCAGGTGAGATGTCCTCCTCTCGTCATGGCACACGTTTCTCAAATGAGAAATGGTTTAACTCACCACAATTAATTGCAGATCTGAGAGGAAGATCACATTATTCTTTAAGACGTCATGACAATAACATGATAGTTGTGTGTGTGTGTGTGTGTGTGTGTGTGTGTGTGTGTGTGTGTGTGTGTGTGTGTTATTTTTCATGTTTAATGTCCGCACTGATGTGGTCAAGACATTAAGAAGTTAAGGCTTCACTTCCTCGAGTCAGGACACTGAATGATAGCCTACTTCTTAGCTCTGGAGGATGACGACAGCTGTAACATCCGACCAGACGACTGCCCTCCATCTCCAGAAAAGACTCTCAGCTGCCGTGTTTCCTGGGTTGATGAGGAATAGGGATGTGTAAACTAATGTTCTGTGTACGGTTTCTTGGCATGGCTTTCTGGGCTTCTGGGGAGTTTTGCAAGCAAAATTGTCATCATTTGCTCATTCTTCCCGTGTCTGTCTGGTTTTCTCTGGGTTTTTCTCACAAACATAAAATATGTTTTGAAAAAAAAATATGCAGCTCATTTAGGGACAGATCTGATTCAGACAATCACACAATGTCAATGTGTGTCACATGTCAATATTTGCTGGAAAAGCCCCCATATTGCCTTAATGCCCTATCATAGAAATATGGCACATTCCCTCCCTTCAGGTGAGATTATTGCCTCTAGTTATGGAATTCATCCTTGAGTTAGAAGGGAGACATTTCATTGAAGATGTCGAGAGAAAAATAGGAAAGTTACCCTGTTTGTGTGTGTGTTAAGTTCACAGACGAACTTCAGTTACAGTAAGTGACAGTCACCTCTGCTTGTGTCTCAATTGTTGTCCATTTTGAAGTACGGCTGACGGGCTGAGGTAGTTAATGTCCTTTGATTTTCAGAAGACACCGGGACATAGAAGAAGAGGAGGAAGAAGAAAAAAGATTTGCTTCGGACACATTCTCTCTTGGTTGAGGAAGACTTCAGGCGGCTGTGTTTCCTGCGCTGATGAGGATGTGTGAAGTGAAGCTCTGTGTTGGGTTTCTTTAGCATGGTTTTCTGGGCTTCTCGTGAGTTGTTCCATGCAAAACCCTTTTAGAGCTTCCAAGGGCAGCATGGTGGCTAAGTGGTCAATTTTTTCAGCAGAAGGTACTGGCCTTTCCCGGGCCCCTTTCTGTCTGCGTAAAGCTTGCTCATTGGCCCCGTGTCTGCGTGGGTTTCCTCCGGGTTCTCCGGTTTCCTCCCACACTCAATAAACAATTACATTGGATTTTAAGAAACTGTCTGATGACTTTCATTAGTAATATCAGTGGTATTCGGTACTCAGTGTTGATTTCAAGTATGTGAAACTGAACTACTGTGTACCTTTATATTAGTGATGGATCAAATCATGTGAAATGTGTCCTTTGTAGAGACAAGCCGACAGAAAAATATGTTTTTTCAGCAAAAAAGATTAAAATAAGATGGTTAAAAAATAACCATGCCCTATTGTTATAGATGCCTTAAACGTTTATCTTTTAATAGATGTATAAAGGTAAAAGTAAAAAAGGTAAAACATCTGGGAATTACAATAAATTACAATAAGCAAACCTATATATATATATATATATATATATATATGTACACATATATATTGGAAAACATGTGCAGCTATTGATTCACTCTTATTTAAATTCATTTGAAATGTACAGAGGAAAACATGTATTAGACGATACTCAGAGGGTGGTCTTAGATTTTGAAACTATTAATAGTATATCTAAAATCAACTGGTTAAAACATTGTAATGCCGTACATAATAATGCCCCTTGGTTTTTTTTATTCTGAATTCTCTTTTTGATAAATGTGGTGGTTTGAAGTTTTTGCTTTCGTGTAATTCTATTTCAAGTTAACTGCCTGTTAAACTTGCTAACTTCCATAAACAAGCCCTGGACACATGGAAAATTGCCTTCAAACACAACTTCTCCCCCCACACATATCTTATCAACATGTTGCATCAGGGTGGGAATTTCCCGGCGGCCACGGTTGCCCCACACTTTGGCCTTGATGCCCTGTGAAAAAAAAATCATCGTACGGCCACAGTGGCTCTGTCCAAGTTCCATGTAAAAAGCGCCAGTGCAGTGTAGTGGGCTTGCCTTGCATTACTGCCACCCGAGTGCACAATAGTCTCTCTTCCAGAATAGAACTTCAGTGAGTTTGCAGTTCATGCAGGTGGAGTCTCATCATCACATCTATGATCTCCCATGAAAGCCTGAGCCTCTCAAACAGCAGCAGCATCTCAAAACGGAAGAACGACACTTATAGCACAGGTAAGCAAGCGAGCTAAGCCGGTTTTGATATGATACAGTACTGACTTGTGTAGTAGGATTTGACTGAACTTAACACTTACGGTTTAATAGCACTTACAATTTATCGGTATTTACCATTTTGTTATCTAAAACCGACTGGCTAACGATACACTTGTCTGTGTCATGCTGAACTTGCAAGCTAGCTACTTAGGAGAACAAACATCTCCTCAGGGGAAAAAAGTGCGGCTGTGAATGTTGCATGTATTTTTCCTACTAAGCGGGTTTGATATTATAACCTACATGACGGACTTATGTGGTGTTAGGTTGAACTAAACATCAACATTTTACAGTTGAGGATCTTCTCTTCATTAAGTTTCAGGGCTGTGATCCCTTGGAATATGATAGTAAGAGAGCCGTGGCAAGCTGGTGGAGAGCTGGCCTGTCCAGGAGGAGACCAGACGTTCGACCATATGGGCCAAGACTGAACTCTAACTCTGACCCTGCTTCAGATTCTCCATCATCAAGTCATGTCATGTCATCGTCCGTAACCGCTTATCTCTTTCCATGGGGTCGCGGGGTGTTGCTGCTGGAGCCAATCCCAGCCTCATCTCAGGGTGAGGGCACCATCATCAAGTGATGAGTCCAATTAAATTAATACACTGCATTCACTCACACTCTCTCTCATTCACTCTCAGTCGCTCTCTCTCTGACTCACTCTTACACACACACACACACACACACACACACACACACACACACACACACTGTCTCAAATTCTTTTGTAAGATGTCATTTGAAAAAAAGTTTTTTCAATGTACTATTAACTTGATATTGATATATTTGATTGACTGATCTGGATCGTCACACCCTGGGCTCTGCTGGATCCTTGCTCTCCTCTGCTTCACCATCTCC
>CAEMYA010000193.1:1332733-1343484 GCA_903131615.1 Diplodus sargus | reverse complement strand
AAAAAAGTTTTTTCAATGTACTTTTAACTTGATATTGATATATTTGATTGACTGATCTGGATCGTCACACCCCAAGCTCTGCTGGATCCCTGCTCTCCTCTGCTTCACCATCTCCTCATATCTATATTTCTGTAAATCTTGATGCCTCTCTCCATCTATTACTAATTAACTTGTGTGGCCTGCGCTCTTCCGGGTCACCATGGTGGACAGGAGGTCTTCTGGCTCAGGCACCACTTGGTGATGCATCGTCCTGCTCGGTCGTCTCCTGGATCCACTCAATTTACATATAACTTGTATCAGACTTTCTGTTGATGTAACTTGTAAACTGTGATTTGTTGCTCTTTTCTGTACACGCAACATCTATTGCATGTCTGTCCGTCCTGGAAGAGGGATCCCTCCTCTGTGGCTCCTCCTGAGGTCTCTTCCATTGTTTTTTTTTCACCCTATTAAAAGTTTTTTTTCCCATTAACATGTGAAGTTTTTCCTCACTCGAATCGAGGGTCTAAGGACAGAAGATGTTGTTCACTGTACAGATTGTAAAGCCCACTGAGGCAATGTGATTGTGATTTTGGGCTATATAAATAAAATTGATTTAATTTGATTTGATATTTATATAAGATTTAATACATAATATATTCTATTGCTTTCAAGTAGTACATCCTTTGTAAGATGTTCTTTAAAAAAACGGTTTTCTAATGGAACAATAACTTGATATTGGTATTAAAAAATGTTTTAATACATAATCCATGTCTTATTATAAATTATGATGTTATGGGATCAATCTGAAAGGTAAAACCATCGAATTTTACTCAATGGCCTTTGTGCCCTGTCATGTGGCCCTGGTGCCCCTAAAAATAAAAAAACAAAATAAAAAAAAGACCCCTATTTTTTAAAGATTGGTATGACCAAGGTACTGTGTTTACTTATGAGCTTCTAAATGTTCTAGCTACCTATGAAGAATTCACCCAACAAAGAGGATTACAAATCTCTCACTCTTTGCATTCCAGAATTCTTAAAAGAATACCTACTAAATTGCTATCTCTAATTAAAGCATCTTTTTTGTTGTATAAACCTTTCTCAAGAATGATTCCTGCACTGTTGCTTGGTGGACGGGCTTTCGAGGAACGTTCTTGTAATGCTGCTCAGATCAGGAGTGTTTTTACTTCTATACATGGTCAATATCCCAATTCCTTTCATCGTTGGAGAGTGATGTTTCCTAACATTAGGAAGCTAAGCTACTGAATAGCCAATTGATTCAGATAACAGCGACACTGCAAACGCCGCTACTGCCCAACACTGTTCATAGTTATTTCATACATTAATGGATATGCAACCAAATAAGCTGGATTCCTCTTACATTAAAGTGTATTTGAGGACCAGGCCAAGAAAAAAATATTAATAGTTCTATGAGAATAGACCCATAATGACACATTTTTAATATAATGGGTGCAACGTGCAACCAAGTGACAAATTAGAGAATGATCAGGCAGAAGTGCCATTGGTCCCGCTCAGTGAGGCGTCTGAGCATGATGTTCAAGCTAACAGAAACGTGATGCGTGCGCACTCCTGTACTGTAGGGGGCGGTACGCACGCGAGAGGCTGCTCCGGTTCCGCACAATCGCCACAGAAGAAGAATATGAGGTAGTGGCGCGCGCTCACAGTCTGTATTTGAATCTGTGGAGAGAGCTGACCGGTACGATGTTTTCTACTTCACTTTTAACAAAACCTGAGCTCATTTCTTACACAAACATTGCTCCGACTTGTTAGTTATAGAGTTGAACGTGTTCCTCGTATCTACCTCGTATCTTGTGTTTCCTTTAATCACAGTTAAGCTAGCCACGGAGCTAACGTTCACGTACTGTCGTTGTAAACAAAACACAGCGAGGGTTTGTCACATTCAGCCAAGTGTGTTATAGATCTGTGTCTAGTCCTGTTTCCTTGACTGTCAAAGTTAGCGTTGGGTTCTGTGTTTGAAATCAATATACATCCGCTGTAAAAAGTTTCCCGAGTGCATTTTTTCTGGGAACTGTTGTGTGTGTGAGAGAGATTTTCCAACACTACTTCTGTTCTTCCTCACTTTAGAACAGAAAAACGTCTGAGGGCGAATGATGTTTGTTAAAAACTTGAATCTAAAACATCACCATACATTATTTTGATTTAAACATCCAAGCATTTTCACGATTAATAGCGTAGCAAAGCCTACATTAAGGAAGCAGGAACCAGCAAATGTTGGAGATTTCTGCTCTAAAAATGACTCAAAGGAATAATCTTTATTCAAAATAATAGTTTCATTTGATCGACTAATTGATTAATAGTTTCAGCTTTAAAACACTGTAAACACTTTTGTGGGAGCTGCTAATTTACACATTTCTTCCTTCATTTGACTGAGAGACTTTGTGGTTTAGACTATGTTGTATGGTTGTTTGTTGTTGTTGATGATGTGAAGCTTCACAATTATTGATGACCTCTCACTGAGTTCACCCTACAGAGAAATAAACCTCAACACCTTTAGTTAAATCTCTTCTGTAATGTGCGCTCCAGCCGCCTGTTTCACCACGATGGCTCAGGGACGTAAATTTCAAGACTTGGAGGAGACGGGCGAGGCGTTGGTGGCCTTCATCAACAGCAGCCAGCCTGTGATACTGAGACGAGTGAAAGATGAACATCAGGCCCTTTTCGACCAACACGTAGAGACAAAGAAGATCGTGACGCAGATTTTAAAAGGTAAGCAGTCAGACAGGTAATGAGCTCTTGTTTACTTTTGGGTGCGTTATCACTGTTACACAAAGATAAATTGGATATATACAGTTTATGAGGATGTGTGCTGATACAATTGTATAGTGTCTCACTGAATGTCTACAACAATTCGTCCAGAATGCATCCCCAAACTTTTGAATTTCCAAATGACAGCAGCAGCGGGCACTCTGCTCTTTATCTACAATCTTCTCCATCTCTCATTTTTACTTTGGCATCTCTTCACCTCCAGATATGGCTCAGACTGAGGAGAGCGCCGGCCAGAGGCTGCTGGACATGGAGGAGGAGAAGAAGCAAAGGGAGAACGAGCTGGTGAACCTGGGGGAGCAGCTGAGGCAGTGCACAGCCAAGAGCCAGATCACCGACTCCGAATTACAGTATCCTTTTTAAATGCACCTGGTCTGCTCTGGACTATGCAATCAGTCAAAGAATCCGCATCTTTGCGGTGTCTCTTATGAACCCTGTCTTGTTTCACTCACCCATTTTCTTGTTAGCATCCTGAACCCTACTCCAGATTTCTGCAGAGAGAGTTGGAGAGTCTGCGAAACACCGAACACGAGCTTCAGAGTCTTCAGAACGAGGTGGATGAAGACACTACCGAGGTCATCCCTTCAGCAGTGTGAGTCTCATTTATCAGTTAATGAGAGGGTGCAAGGAATTATCTCATTGACCTCCAGTCAACACACTCAGACCATTTAGAATGAAAACGACCATTTTCCTTGACATTAATTACTTTCGTTGTTGTATGGGTTGGACATGTAAAAACACCAGATATGCTACTGAATCTAACTTGAATACTGTATAGTAATAGAGCAGTGTAGTCTAATGCTGTGTAATAGATATGCTGTCTGTCTGAGGGCGATGTCAAGACGTCTTGATTGAACATAGGCTGTATTGGTCAGGTTTTTGCGTCGACATTCGACAAACGACAAAACTGCATAGAAATGACAAACACGCAGAGACTGGAAACAACACAAACAAACAAAAAGAAATGAAACGCAATGATGTGATTTTCCAGTGACTGGGATGTTTTTGCAATATGTGCCCTTTTTAAAAGTAGTTTTTTGGTATAGCAGCTAAGAGCTGAAAAGATAGATTGTAGGCGTCCACAATCTACTTTACATGTGAATTGTAGAGACCGAGATATTTAATGTCCTCTTTCTTTTGTTTCTAAATGTCACAAAACGTCATTGACTGGTAGATCTGTGCTGAGTTCATGAAGTTCTTCCTTGGTGTGAAGTTTTATGAATAACAAATGAGTTATACCTTATCTAGCAGCATGGCGTGCTCCATGAAATAACTGTCTAAAAGCTAACATTGTGTTTTGTTGGTCAAATGGAGAAATTAGTCTGCAAAGTCTGACACTTATAGACAGAACTATGAATAGATGTATCAATACGATAGGAAATAATTGCCGTTGTACATACAAGACAGACGACAGGAGGGGCAATAGAAGGAGGCACTGCAAAATAAGCAAAGCGCACAACACCATAATAAATAAATAGTGTAACAATCTACAGATTAATCAAGAATGAAATCAAGAGCATCTAAGTTTGTTTACCTCAGAAGTGGGTGGGGCTATGAGAGTTACATTTGGAAGCTTTTGAGAAGTTTGTCTTACTTTCCCTCAACAGATACGTGGCTCAGGTGTACTACCTCATCACCAAGATCAAGTGGGAGTATAACACACCAGCCAACATCTTAAAAGGAGGTACAGTCCTCTGTCGTTACCTTGTGTGTTGTGTCAGCCCGTGTTTCTGTACTATGGCCTCACGTTGTTTTGTCCTCTTGCAGTGCACTACGGAGCAGACCTGGCCACGCCCATCAACATCGACACGTCCATGCGACCTCGCAGTGACGTCAGCGACCAGCTGTGGGACTTCGTCAGCACTGAGTGGTAGCTGCAGGACGGCGGTGCTCGCCAGAAATGTTGTGCACACTATTTTTGTTTGTCTGTAAATGTGTTTGTTTCCTCCTGTTCTATACGACATTTATATTGTTTTAAAATTAAATATCTCCGACATTTGCTTTGTTGTTCCTTGACTGTATTTCTGAAACGTGGATTGAGTAGAACACTTTGTGGCGTCAAGGCTGAGGGGGGTTGGCCACTAGATGTCGCTGCAGCTGTTTTTTAAAAATGTTTTGGTAAAAGTCTACATGGTTTTCTTGGAATCACACAAACTCAGATGAGACATTGCTGGGAGATGAACTCCTCCTATGCGGGTTTTCAACTAGGAGTTTTTGTTTTGGTTAACAAGATGCCAACGGAGCCTTTGACGTCCGTTCAAAGAAATTGAGACGCTGAAGAAAGCTTTAGAAGAAGTTTGCAGGGTTGGTCAGACTAGTTTACTATGTTTTTGTCTGCCTTTGTTTGTCTGATGAACCTTACACCACCAGCCATGTTCCAGATACTTGGCTTACAGTTTCGACAATTTAACCTCACAGTCAGAAATCTATTTATCCTCTTTGTTTATTACTTTAAACAATTTAATTTCAACAATTCATCCTTTTTTTATAGCTATGTTTCAATCATTTGTGCATTACTCTCTGCAAACATTTCCAACTTTCTCAACACTCTTTTGTTCGGCATTAATGTCTGAATCAGGGGTGCCCACACCTTTTCTCTCTGAGGCCCGAGGTGACACTTCCAAAAAGCTAACACTCAGTGTAAAAAAGATTTCCTTCAAAGAAGTCTCTGCCCTCCTAGCTTGGATCATTTGTACAAAGTAATAATTAAGAATATTTGAAAAGCATTATTAAATCACAAAAACGGCATAAACAACAATATTATACATGTTTTTGAATAATTAGATTAGTTCTTTAATTTTCCCCCTTAAAACATCTGGCTGGCTGACAGTCCTGCTCTAAGTACTCTAATACCACAGGCATCTGTAACTGTAGCTGTACATTACAGAACAATAGAATTCATTCAATCACAAGTCAGGCCACGATGGTGCTGATTAGAGCTGAAATGATTCATCAATTAGTCGCCAACAATCATGTTGATCACTAAATACTTTGATTATTAGTTTTCATTATTTCTCTGATTCCAGCTTCTTCAAACTGAATATTTTCTTGTTTCTTGCCTCCTCTATGACAGTACACTAAATACTTTGGGTTATGAAAGGAACAACACATTCAAAGAGGTCATCCAGGGCACTGAGAAACTGTCATCAACACTTTTTTTTTTGTTTCGTTACCGTGCTCTTGCATTTTGTGACGTCCTAGTCCTGAGTTAGCAAAAAGAAAGTGACATAATAAGAAACCAGTCACCAGAACAGCATTCTGTAAATCTAAATTTCCACCCGGGCCTCGCAGGGATGCTGCCCACGCAGGGTTTCTGCACTGCCAGGCAGATGTGTCGTATTATTATTTACCCATCTGCTCTGCTGAGAACTGAAACTCCCCTCTTCTTTGAAAACGACTTGATACCACAAATGTCGTACCACTGCAGCATAGCACGTGGTTAGGAGAAGGCAGGCTGACATACGGCTCAAAGTCACACTTAAAATAAAATTGGAGGAACCACGCACTAATATGTGGTTTTCCTTACGGTAAACAGAGCAGCTCACAGCTTACACTGTTGCTAGTGTTTCTGCAGTTTCTTGTGTACCACAGGCACATCTCATATCAAGTGGTTCACAGGTGGTTTGCATGGAGGTGGGGTGCTGCAACTTAAGACTGAGCCCCTATCTGTCCTTATTTTCCCTTTCATCGCTACCCTGTTCGAGTGTGTTTAACCCTATACAGAGTATATGATGTTTCTAACTCAATACCATGTTAGTTGATGACTTTTGTATTAGATCTAGTTGGATCACCCTCAACAGCAGCCTCAGAGGTCACCGTGATGTTGAGTTAAGACCTCTGAGGCACAAACGGTGCTCTCTCTAAGCTCCACCGGGACTCAAGGTATTGCAGTGACATTCGTTTCTTATTGACGTAGTGAATTTATTTCAACAAGCCAACATTTTGGAGAAAAGAGAAAACTTTTTTTTCTTCAGTTTTTACAATCAGAACAGATCCACAGAGCTGATGATGACAATATTCATGAAGCTTTTGATTTCATGTCAGCAAACAACTATTCAGACTTAATGAGATTATATTAGTGTGGAACAAAAATGTCAGATAATGCATGTGTAGTTTAAAAATTAATATTCTTAATAAAAAATAATATTTAATAATATTTAAAGATGTGTTATATATTTTTAGGATCAGTGGAGAAAAATTGTAATTTTGTTGTAAGGTTTTCATTGCTAAATAAAACAAACTGTCTTTAAATAACAACAGAAATGTTACTTTGATTATATGTGGCTGACCCTGCCACCTTTCTAGCTTCAAACAGTGTTCTGGGTTAGGGTTAAAAGAAAAAAGAAATATTTCTGAGTTTGTACTACTACCTCATTAATACTGTTATATGACATTTCAGAGTTTGAATTTCTTCTCCAAAACGACATAGTTCCCTTTTAAATGTTATTGACATAATTTGGATTGTGGTTCGTTTGTTACATGGTATTCATTACGCATATTGAAGTTTTATATGTGATCACAATGGTGAGTGCTGTGTGTGTGTGTGTGTTTGTTCGGCAGTAAGAAACAGGAAGGACGTCGATGAAGGAGACATGAAGCTGACATAAAACTTAGAGGGTGAAGATCATTCACATATGTTTTTATTCAGTGCATATATAAAACTGGCATCATAACTTAAGTGAGTTTTTTTTTTTACAATACAAAATGCAGCTCAGAAAAGGCTATGATATTTACATTTTAGTATACTAAAAAAACAAAAACAATCAGTAAATATATAATTTTTCTCTTTACATTTATGTACAGTACTATCATTGGCAAAGTGTGTTTTTCATGTCACTTTGAACTTTGACTTTCCCCGACACTTTGAAGCCCACACACTTTTGCCTGAGCCCGGGACAGATCTCTGCGATGTGGCAGAAGATAATATCTGCACCCTTTAACACGAAAAATGAATCGATGTCATGTTATGACGGATTTTCCCCAACAAAGGGGAAAACGTTTCTGTTTTAGGGTTATCCACGAGTACATATCGCATCACTGCGCTGACATCGTAGTTTCTTAGAACCAGAGAGGCGTCGACAAACCTCCTCTGTCAGCTTTATAGCTTCCACTCATTCATCATGTGTCGCTACATATGTCGGAGGGACCTCCAAAGCTGCAAACCGCTCGGCACAAGCCTCCATATGACGTTTTCAGTGCGTCTCCAGGCCGCCGAGCCTCTGATCTCGGCAGAGGGGACCTCTACCCTCCATTACTGCTGACCAAAACTCACATGGCAGAAATTACATGGTTTTGGCAGCAGGGTTTGGGTGTGGATGCTCTGTGTTTGTAACAACATGTCATTATGTGCTACACAGGGCGAGGAGATAAGGAGAAATCTCATGCTCAGATGTGCAGCGTAATTGGCTGTATTTACAGTCTTTGATTTCTGTGTCACTTCTAAAAAAAAAAAATAAAAAAAAAAATGAATGAATGAATGAAATGGTTTCCGTACGAAGCACCCTCCAACAAATACTGGCCTTGGTTTCAGTGTCTAAAAGACAAATACAATGCATTTTTATTGACAGGGAACTGCAAGACACTAATAATGCTTTGACATGTCCTGTTTCTCATGATCGAACTTATAGAAAATATGCACAGAAAGTTGAAAAAGTTCACGTCTTTCTCCCAATTTGGACATCCATCACATATGCCAGGCTTAATTGTCTGATTCCAACTCTGTGGCAGAGTGCAACACAGAACTTCAGCTCCTACGGCTCAAATCTGTTAGATCGACTTGGGCACAAACGCAGCGTTGGTTAGAGAGAAGTGTCAGTCTGAAAGTTTGCTCTCAGTGTTCAAGGAGCTGCGGTGTCATGTTTTAGACATCCTGGGGTAAATGGCTTTGATAGTCGTGGGGGTTAAGTTACTGGAGGACACCGTGTTCTCCAGCCCCTCCAGTCTGTGAGAGACTGCATCAGTCTTACTGGTGCTGCACTCCAGGAAGGGCATCCCGATCTTCTTCACCTGTCCGTCCTTTGTTAGGAGGCAGTGTCGGCAGAGCAGCCGCAGGATGGCCCTCCTCATGTCCTTGCTGGTCAGGGTGTAGATGATGGGGTTGAGAAGGGAGTTGAACATGGCGATGCCCAGGAAGTAGTCTGCCTTGAGGAGTATATCGCAGGTTTTGGCTTTGCAGAAGAAGTCCAGCAGGAGGAGGATGAAGAGGGGCAACCAACAGGCGATGAAGACCCCCAGGACTATGGTGACGGTCTTCAGCAGGGCCATGTACTTCTGGGACTTGCGGTAGAGGCCTTTGCGCTGGGGAACTGAAGCGAGGCGCTGGGTGTTCGCCTTGACGATGCGGAAGATTCGGACATAGAGCACCACGATGGACATGAGGATGGCGCTGAAGACCGTGATGCAGAAGAGGATGTAGCTCTTGGCGTAGAGCGGGAGGACCGTGGAGCAGTGCTCCAGCTGTCCCATGCAGTTCCAGCCCAGGACAGGAAGGATGCCCAGCAGCACCGACAGCACCCAGCTCGCTCCGATCAGAGCGAACATCCGGCCCTGTTTGTCCCCTTGATACGGCTTCATCCTCACCATGGTGACATGTCGCTCGATGGCGATGGCCAGAAGACTGACGACCGAGGCGGCCAGCATGATGAACACGCCCCCCTCCCTTAGGAACCACAGCACCGGGGTCATGTTCAGCGTGTTGGCACCAGACATGATGATGTTCACCATGTAGGTGAAGCCGGCGAGCAGGTCAGAGAGAGTCAGGTTGCCCAGCAGATAGTACATGGGCAGATGGAACTTCTTGTTCTTCCATATGGCCAGGAGAACCACAGCGTTCTCTACCACGATGAGCAGGCAGACCAGCAGGAATGCTATGGCCTCTGGTTTAAGTCCATCCTTGTACTTGTTCTCCTTCAGCTTGCCTGTGAAGTTGTAGTGCTCTATGATGACCGCGTTGCTCTGGTACTCACGAAACATCCGAAGCAGGTTTCCTGTGGAGGGGTCCATGGGCATGGTAGACGGAGCAGCAGCGGCGTAGGCAGCGTGGTGAGTCCCTCCTTCCATTTGTTTTTCGGTTCTTCCAGAGGTAGAAAGATGCTTTTTTTCCCCCCCTCTCCTTTTTCAGATTTGGAATTAGATCCTCAGAGAAGGTGTCAGAAAGTCCTCTGGTCGGGCATTTCTTTCTGTGGTTTTGAAAAATCAGTCAGCTGGCGTACGCAGGGGAAAAAAATGTTCCTTTTGATGCTATCAAAAAGGATTTCCTGTGGTTTGAGAATTTTTTCCTCCAAAAAACCAGTTTCTCTCAATGCCCGGTCTGATCACTAGGAGGCGACGAGAGCCAGCCCGCACTGAAACAAGAGGGACAGAGTCAGGATTGAGCAGGGAAAACAAACACGATAATTAACGACAGGAAATGCAATATCAAATGAATTTAAAAACCCTTTCACAGTAACCAGAGTGCCTGATGATGAAACACATAACAGCGACCGTATTTGCATGATTGACGAGAGGGGAAGCCTCCAGTGCACATCATGGAGTAATAACTTATTAAACATTAAAGCGGTTCAGACTTCAGTGGGATTAAAACTCTTTACAAGTTCACATTACACTTTTAATTGAACATTTCTCTCCATCAGTTGACCAGGGGGAGTGTTTTCCTGCCACGAAAGATTTAAACCCACGTTTGGAAAAAGTGGAACGCAGCAAATCCAGTAGAAAACTAACATTTGTTTACGCGTAATTTATGCGTAAATACGCACGCATTCAGGTTTCCAAAAACATCTCATTCCACCTGCACAGGCAATTGGACTGGGTTTATCACGAATCATTTGTTTTACGTAGATTTTCAGTTTTCATTAGCAGGCGTGCCATTAAAAAAAATAAAAAATTATATATATTAAAGCGTCGCAACTTTTCTTTTCGTAGATCCTGCAAGTTACAAAATGACCTTTCGCGCACAAGAAATCACTTTCAAT
>CAEMYA010000193.1:1308281-1326740 GCA_903131615.1 Diplodus sargus | reverse complement strand
AAAAAAAGCTTTATTGAAGTTGCTAAAGTCAGCGGGGATTTCCTGGTACAAATAAACACAGGAAGAGGCTGCCATTCGGGACCACTTTGATTAGACGTAAACGGAGCATATGTGAGTGTCAGTTGTGTCTATACGCAAACACAAACATCCTCATTTCCTACGTAAACCTGTCACCAGTTTGCACTCTGAAGTTGGCAAGCCGCTCAGGCTGCTGCCGTGCAGTTCCCACACTGCAGATGAATGACTGTTTAGTCATATTCTGCATATTCATGACTTGGTCTCAGTTCACTTGCAGCTGTGTTTATTACAATCCAAGATGGCATCACTGACATTGAATACAGGTTTTTAACAGAGCTGTGTGTTAGGTTGACCACCGAGCTTTCTTGGCCTGAAAAGAGAGGAAAGAGAGGAAGTCAGCGTTGTGTGTATTATTAAAGTGAGATCGCTCAATCAGCCTTGTTGATGCAAACTGTTCAACCTCATTAGTCAGACAGCCACTGGTTCTACCGCTTGAGTTTCACTTAATTTGCTTTAGTCATCTTTACTGTCATGACATGTTGAAATGTCTTTGTATTTTGTTCTGTTTGTGTTGACTTTTTACGAGGCCCTCGGGAGCTTTTTTCTTCAGAGCACTAGTCAAGTAGATCTCATATCAATCACCAATCTAATTTGGTGTTTTGGGAAATTTGCTTGCCTGTTATCTTGTTGAGATTAAGACGAGAAAATTGATACCACACTCAATGAGGACACTAAACATGAGGCTTAAGCTAGCAACCGGTTAGCTTAGCTTAGCAGATAGACTGTAAACAGAGAAACATTTAGCCAGGATCAATCCAAACCACTGCAACCGAACCATCTGTCATTCAATTTAAACCACACAAATTCAAAACACGCATCGTGTGCTTTGCATGTTTTTTCTTCTACATTTAACCAGAGCCATGCTAGCTGTTTCCCGTTTCCTGTCCTTGTGCTAAACGAAGCCCCCTGGCTTCTTTCATGATTGTGGTATCAATCTTCTTATCTAACATTCTAACGCCCAAAACATCTCCTTCAAAATCACCCATTTTAATTTTTGTCTGTGTTTTGTCCTCATTGAATAAATGAGCACAAAAACCAAATGTTAAACAGTCAGCAGCTCACAGTGTGTCAGTGTTGTCTGCTATACGGTCCTCTTTTCTTTTCTACAAACCAATGGAGGCTTTGTTTCACCTCATGTTTGGTTGAATTTTTCAGACATTTTCCTCTCTCCGTCTCCACATTCCCACATTTTAACATTTAACCTTCCACCTTTTAGCCTCTCCCGGTACATTCGCTGATAAAAAGTCACCGGGTCAACCTTGATAAAGACGCATTCTTTTCTAATTGGGTTTCTCAATGAGAGTAAAATGTAAGTACTCACTGCTTGGGAAAAAAAAACTTTGTATGTTTTGGTAATTTTCATGTAAGGATAACATGCCGGTCTCCAAACCAAACTAGGTATGGGCCTTATGGTCAATCTGGAAAGTTTCCGTTATCCCTAGAAGGTTTCCACAGTGACAGTATCCTCCACAGAGACTGTCATTTACAATTCACTGGCTGCCATGCAGTGGTCACTGACAGGCTAGCTCATACTTTCATACATATGTCTTTTTTTCCACATTAGCTGTTCGGGGGGTGAGATGTGAATGGGCGGTTTTCATGAAAGCTTGTTTTGTTCGTACTCTGGCGGTTTGGGATGAGTTCATCTTGGAGGACAGAATGGAAGAAAGAGCAAAAGAGCGTTCCCATGTCGGGGGGAGAGGGGGGGAGAGGGTGTGGGTGTGGGCAGAGAGGGGATGTGTGACGGACAGCATGGTGGGGGTGAGTCATGAGAATTAGTAAGCGGCCTCTGTGAAATTTATTCAAACTTTATTCAATTACTCACACGCCAAGAGCCCACCAGGGCTCATTGTTGGAGGTCAGATTCTCGGAAGAGCTCCCTTCACGTCCACACAGAGGGAGCGTGGGTAGTTAACACTGGCGAATAAAGTCATAAACAGCTCCTTATGTGTGATGACGATGCTGGGGGAATTTTAGCATTCCTCTCGGAGAGTGAAACTTGTTCTATGCCTGGGTTTCAGGTACCTCATATTACAAGTTAGAGGAGAATCAAACACCGGATGCATCATGTGGAAAATGTGCTGTACTTTGCCGTAGTGAGTTGTATTGTTCATTAGAAAACCACAACCACACTCGCAGGGTTTTATTTGCCGCTTTTTCCCAGGGCAAAGTTATAAATTACTTCCACCAGGGTGTTAGTCAGTGAATGAAAGGCTGCATAGCTGTATATAAAGGAAGCCAGGCAGCAGACAGGTAGGGGCAGATTAGTAATACAATAGCCGATCTGAAACGCATTCAGGAAATGTCACAGATATCAGCCAGACGGAAGGATCTCAAATGAGTCTGTCAGTACCATAGAAAATGAGGCAAAAGTGATTTTAGGGTACTTAACATGGTGGTTAAAAATACCCTCTTACACCACTCCATTGTCCCAGTTCAATAGCTGTACCTTTCTGCAAACACTCCCACTGGCCAATCGCCACACACACATTTCTATTCACTGAACGATTGCATACGTGTTTCACCTCCAATGAAAATAAGGCTGTAAATCACACTGGCCAGACTGGAGAGACAGATTTCCTATCAGGAAGGCTTTCCTATGAAAAATACAGTGACAGGCAAGAGGGCTGATAAGGTTAAAGGCACGGCCATATTGGGTAGACTACAGTTGGGCCTAATCAAGGTTATTCTTTATCTCGAACGGTCGTCCAACTTTTTTGGGGTTGTGACCCCTTAAAATAATGCTTTTTGTACCCTGTCGCAGATTTTGCCTTATTTAGTCTGCTGTGGCTGAAGATAACTTCATAAAAGTACTGTTTATCAGGATTAAATGAATCTGTAGAAAGAGTGGACAGATTGCTAAACGCTCTCCCCACAAGCTGTGGGGATCATAACTCTCCAACAGCACCGTAGGTCGGTCAATACTAAGCTTACAACTTTACATCAAAAGTCCTGTTCAGCAGTAGCACGTCGATTAACATCAGTTGTGCTCATTTATTAGATGTGGGGAGCTCTACAACCCTCCTGAGCAACACATGAGACAGCATTACGTTAGCAAAACATAGCAAACGTGAAGTCCTCATCCTCAAAGTCTTTTGAACGTTGACTATTCTTATCCAAACTGTGATATTTTCTGAACCTAGCCTAATAGTTTGTGTTGCCTAAACCTAATGAAACTGAAAATATTTGTTTTAGATAAATCAAAACAATAAATTCACTAAGTCGAAATGTTAAAATCAAAAACCTCAAACCACACACTAGACACTAACTGCTGTCGCCTGCATGGAAGTCAAGTGCAAGATCCATTCGATCAGCACAACCCTCTGTGAAAATAATCTTTGTCCATCATGGTTCCATATCACCTGACTTCCTCAAAGTTTTCCTTCAGAAAACTTCTCCAAAACCACCCAAATAGTCTTGCAGGGCAGACTATCACTGTCCATGCACAGAGATCTGAGGTCAAATGCACATACACTCAGAGCGTTGGTTGAGTCACCGAACTTGCCAAAACAGGCAGCGGTATGTCCTGGAAAGCCAAGGCCATCCAAGTTTTCAGTGAGAACCATGTTTAGTCACGTTGCCGACTTCCTTCCTCAATCTCAGACTTCTCACCCGGAAGTTAAAAGGCACCAGGCGATCCAGTGAAACGCATCATCACCTTGATTTCTCCGGGTTTGAAACACTGTTGGAAAAATTCAGAAAAAGGTAGGGAGACAACAAAATACATAGCAAAGGTCCAGTCTTTTTTGTCATTTTAATGCAGAAATCTTACATACTGTATAGTATTATTATATTGCAACCAATTCATGAAGTTTACAGTAGCCTAATTAGCTGGTTAGCTTCAGCTGATTAAACAGTTGTATTTTCAGTGGTTATGTTTTTATGTTTCTTGTTTACGTCTGTCTAAACTCGCTAAACCACTGCTTGAAAAAATGACTTTGAATGTCGCCTCTCTAATACGAATGTTTGCTGCATTCTGTGCAGCGCGCTGACACACGGTTTGACAAGTGAGGCAACAGTAACTAAAGACGACAAAGCGTAGCCAACGGATTGAGCTTGGCTCTGTTTTCCTGATATTACGGTGAAATCAGTTCCTATGGGATGGTCATGTATTTTAGGACTGCTCAGAGCTCCACACCGCATAAATAAACACAGATGCTGCAAGCTATGAATAATCAGTTTAATATTTTCGGTGACTGCATTGCATTATATGTGTTTACTTGGCGCCTTGCTGTGGAGAAAGCCAATTACATGTGATGGGAGTTTTCTGAGCCTTTGATACATATCTCTTACAGTGCAGACAGACAAACAGAATATTACTATATAATCATTTGTCAGTGTAATGTAGTGAATTTGGAGAATTGTTTTTTGACTCGCCGGCCTTAAAAGAGACCTCCCAAGCAGACATTCTGTAATGTAACAGGAATAAAAAACTGTACGAGTATAATCTCACGCCGACACTGTGAAGTCCGACTTCCTCCCTTCTCGTTCGCGTCTCTCTGCTTATACTCGAGGCACATTTTCGTGAGGTAAATATAATCTGTACATTGTTCGGTAGTGGTTCCAAAAACAGCAGAGCAGAAACCCTTCATTACGAGCGTGCTCTGTGAGCGCGGTGTGGGCCCATGCAGAGGGAAACCAGCAGGCTGTTTGGCTCACCCAGACCATCACAGAGACCAGACTGGGTATGTTTCACTGATCCTGTACTTAACTGGAACCAAAAGTATTGTTAGTCCCCTCTCCGGTTTCATGTGCGTCTGTCTTGAAAAGAAGAGAGAAAAGAGTGAACACTGACCCATGCGGAGGCACGTCGGACGGATTTGAAATGTCTCTGCGCTTCACTGTGAACCATGTGAAGTGTTTCATCGGTCTAATCACTGTTATAAGGAAAAGAAAATAAGAATGATTTTTTAATTATTGGGTTGTAGTTGGGGATTTTTTCTCTGGCCTCGGGGTTTTTTGGATCAGGGGTCATTTTTAGCTCTGTGTTTTGGTGCACCGAGCCTCCCCCTGCTATGTCATTTCCTGTGGCTGGACCAAGAAATGTGTACGAACGTGTAATCGCAGTACAATAACCTGGTGCATGCAACCAGCAGAACAGGTCATTTGTCTTTGGCACTCGTGGCGGCGATAAACCCATTGCTACAGGAAGTGAATTGCTCAACGTTTTGTAGGTTCTCGTGTTTTTACTGGCTGACACATGTCCAACCTCTGGAACCTATTAAAACCAGCCCGGCCTGGCGCACAGTCGCGCTTACACACATAATCATAAAGTGTGCATGCTCACAGGATCACACATACCGTATACACACACTGAAACACACCATGTGTCACAGGGCTTACATCAGCGCTCTTGTCGCTGATCTGCAGAACACCCAACTCAAATCTCACACCCACATACGAGGCTGGATGCCTACTAATTTGTAAAGGAAAATACCCATTATGCTCATGGTGTGTATGACTCAGTGTGGTCTGTGCAGATTTGATAATACAGAGGTGGATGAAACACTCGGGTTCTTCACATATGTGAAAAATGCCAACACAGCGGCATTTCACTGACGTAGACTGAAGATGGAGCTTGTTTTCACTATGTTATATACCAGCCTTTTCATCAAATATTGGTTAAATTGACCTCTCTGGGCCCGAGACACTTGAAATCACGCCATGTAAGAAGTTAAAGGGGTAAGTGTCTTAACTGCTAACAACTCACAGACATCTCAAACTAGGAACTACGGCCCCAACCAGACGCCGCTTTTGTGTAAGGGTTCACAAACCAAAATTGTTGGGAGCAACTTAATCAGCTTAATACTTACTACTGAGTCATTACCAATCTGTTGTGTTCTATAAAGTTATTATGTCTTTGTCTGTAGACTCTGAAAGGTATCAAGTATTCATGGGTGTCAAGTAAAAAAAGTGTTTGATATAATGTAAAGGGCTTCCCTCGAAAATTTAGGGGAGTAGAAGAAAAAAGTAGGATGAAATGGAAAAACTCAAGTATTTGAAAACTGTACTGCAGTGCAGTGCTTTGGCGAGATATACTTTGTTACTTTACTCATTGGTGAAAGAAAATATGACTCAAAACATGCTAAACATCAACCTGAACCAAAGTCATGTCACAGTCTAATTACGTTTTTTTTTTAATAAGTCAGATTATTAATTGTTTTGTTACAAATGTAAGCATTCACTAGAAATTAGTATTAATCCTCAACTGAAAATAGTCCCCAACAAATGTACCATTTCCCTCTGTTTGAGTAGCGTTTATCAAGAGACCACAGTGCCCAAGTCTTTTAGGAAGTTACTGAGTGTTGAAAAACTCACTGTTTGTGCTGGCTCCACTGGGATTAACTTAAAAATGTCACCATTTAACATTTTTGCTATGGCCATATCCTTAACACTACATGCTGGCTTAAAACTTAAACAAAACAGCTGGTTGAGACGGTTTTATGATCCCTTTTTAAAATTTGTAGCATATATCAAAATAACTTTAGGGAGGATCTGATAACAAATCTGCTTTGTAGACCTTGTCTTCAGACTGACTGTCACGACTGCTGGCCTGTCACTCTCTGATGATGTATCTTTTAAGCAGCAGGTATGAAACAGATGTGGGGCTCCAGTTGCCGTGAATAACTGCATGTCTGCATGTAACTCCGGGCAGTATAACGGTGACGGGGCCCGGCACATGGCGACCAGGGGACCCCGGCACCCTGCTGTCGTGAGTGCTGGCTGTGTTACTGTGGACTGCAAAGTTATGCGAGGTATTCCACTGTAAAACTCTTCCAGGAGACAAGGAGTATATTCTTTCCAGCCTTTTCCAGACCCCTGGGGCTGAGTAACTGTAGCCTTTGCATGAGAGCGCTCGCAGCTACACACCTCTGTGTGTTCCCAGAGAGCCGAAACTCTCCAAAACCTGCCTCATCTGGACACTTTCATATAGATGAGTCACAGCTCCGAGCAATCATATTAAGTTACATTTTTGTTGATATTCCCTGGAAAATTCAGCCTTTCTGAACAGTGTCATCCCGCTATACCATTTATTTGTGATGAGCTGAATGGAGGGCTGTGTCATTGTTACAGAGGATCATTTATTTGAACACATGGTTGCTGTTATCATCGTGATTAGCCTTTGAGATTCCACGCTCTTTAGTCCGATCGTCTTTGGAAACGGCTCCGGTGTCCTCGTCTTGTTTCAATTCAGGCCAATTATCCCCCCAAATCCCTTTCCCACTGTCCTCGCTGTGAGTCACATGTTTATGCATGGTTCTCTCACCAGTTTTAGGCAGATGCCGCCCGTAATCACTACAAACAGATCGTTTCAGCGTTGGAGATGAATGAGGTTTACAGATCAGATGGATTGGGCTTTAGTTAAATGCGAGGTTTTTACTGGAAATCTTATGAGGGAGATGATTGAGCCGAGCAGGAAGGATGAGGAGCTGGGTTTTTACTTTTGTTTGGATACCAGCGGTTTTAATGAGATGATCCTGCCTCCAGCCAGCCCAGTCAGTCCCCGCTTCCATGTGTGCGCTGTTAGGATTTAAGTATTCCGGTCGACAACAGAAAGTGTCTGGACGGCACATGTAGCCGGAGAAAAAAGTCTGTCGATGAACGAGGTCTTCGGAGTACGCGGGTCATCGGTCATGATTCTCCCAAGACTGTTTACCACACACACAGCGAACTCTTCCCCTCCACGCTGCTCTATAAATATTTGACCCATTTGCTTTTTCATGTTCTTAGGACTATATATCCCTGTGACATCACTTGGTATCCGTGGTAGGAAATGAGTAGCTGGGTAATTAATGTTGTACGATGTGGCTTGTCAAAGGAGTCATTAAATCTGTAAATCAGCCGTGACTGAGTGACTGAAGATACTGTAGGTACGAGAGAGTTTGAAGTAATGCTTCGCCTCTTTTGAGGATATCCGGCCCGTCTAAATGTATTTGCAGAAGAGGAAAGTTTTCTGCCGTATGTACGTTAGGTTAATCCCACGCGTCGAGCTTCATTTTTGCTGCAACTCTGGTGAAATAGTTGTGAAATATGCATGTTCACTTTCTTGCTGTGAGTTAGACGAAAAGATTGATACCACTCTCAAATGTGTACAGTAAATATGAAACTACGGCACGGAGCTGGCTACTTTAGCTTAACATATAGAATACGCTAAGTAGACAAAGCAGACATAGCTAGCCTGGCTTTATCTTAAGGTGATGACATCTCATTTGGTAAAGGTGTGATTTGTAGGCAGAAATGTGGACAGAATTTGAAGATAGCGCCGAAGACATATGGGGCAGCACATCACCAGAGTAGCCGACAACTGCTGCTGTTTGCTAGCTGTCCTTGGCTGTAGCTAGCTGCTGTAAGCTAGCAGAGGAGTGAGAGGGAGTCAGGCATTGGGTGTGTAGAGCTTGAGTATTTTCACATCTTGCTTGTTTATTTGAGGATATATTTGGGCCTAACCAGAGGCGATTGTGGAGAGACAAACCAAGGCTGTTTTGGTGAGTTTTATTTAATTTATGTTGAGTTAGCACTAAGCATGTTTTACACTTAGCTAATGAGGCGGTTAAGCTTGTCATAGTTCAGTAAAAGAGATCAACTTTAATTCATAAGGTGGATTTTTCTGTTTAGTTAGGAGAATGGGTGAAAAATAAATCACCTTTCTTGACATTTTGTACGTTAATTTTGTTTACTTATTAGACGAGGTTGTGGACCCTTCTGCTTGCGTTTATGGGCTAGCTGTAGGGGCTACAGTCACCGAACCCCCTACAAAATCAATGACATTCCTATCACCTTTAGCTGTACTTTGTGTTTTGCTAATTAGCTAATATTAGCATGCTGACTTTCTAAAACCACAGCTAACATTGTAATTTTAAATCATAGTTTTGACGTTGTGTGCTTGTTAGCGTGCTGACTTTAGCAACCTGTTTAAAGCACTACTGTTCACAGGCACAAGTGTGCTTTTATTGTTGCATATGGGCTAATTCTCACATTTTTCAATAACAAATACTTCCTTCCAGTACAAAAAAGCCAACTATACTACAGGGCATCCACTGATGAGGTCACATCTGCCTATATTTCAGCTACTTCATGTTTGCTTGCAAGATTATTCTGAATTGGTTGTATGACATCATACAGTACTATTTTTCAGCTACAAAAGTATCTAATTTGAGGTTTGCAGTGTAATTTAAAGTCTCTGATTTCCCCACTGTGGACCAAAACATGAATATGTGACATGAAGGAAGTAATGATACAGTTTGATGCACAAGGAAAGACATTCAAATGCCTCTGCTGGAGAAAAGCTCACGCTTCTATAGAAAGCTATAAACTCCTGTAATGAGTTGTGACGCGGGTATTTCCTCAGGAAACTGTGGCAGAGAGAGTCTGAGGGTGGCCCGGTTCTGTTGTCGGTGGTTTTACACTCGTCTTGTCTGTGTGTTCTGTAAAATGGACGGAAACACAAAAAAAACACACTTCCACACCACAGCTGTTTTCTGAAAAAAATGCCTCCTTCTCGTGACACACATTTTACCACTGTCACACATTTTGAATTCACTTCACCTCAGAGAAAATACAACAAACTTTTCTACACACACACACACCTAATTCTGGTTTCATGACCTACTTTTAGACAACTACTAATTGCTAACAAATTAACCTGTCATTGCTTCCTTTATCATCTGCTCCATCCATGATAGGAAGAAGGAAAGACAACAAGTGTCGGACTGACTCTGTGGAACTTTAGCGACCCCCCCCAAAAACACAGAAACACATACACACACACACACACACCATTTAGTCCCAGAGAGACTCCATTAATTGCCACTGAGTCACAAACTGGTGTCATTGCTGCAGCAGTGAGCACAGACAATAGCACAGAGACAAATATTGGACTGAAATGTCTAATGGCAGGCACACCTGGCAAATGAAAGGGCTGAGAGCCATGCGAACCGGGCTGCTGACGGGAAACAAAGAGAGGATTTGTTTTTTCAGACTTTCAGCTTGTCTTTGTGCCAGTTAAAAAAAAGGGAGAGTATTTCGATGAGGGGTGAACTATTTACACTATTTGTGCGGCAGCTGTGGCTGGCCGTGGACCAGGCAGATACCCCGTCTTACTGTGACGATGCTCTTGTTTCCTGTTCACCACATCAGCACGTGTCTTCCCTGTGGTTTATGGACTCAGACAGACGAGTCAGGCTGATATAAGAGATCAAGAAATAATGGTTAAAGCTAATATCATGGCTTAAAACAAAAATTAGGGAGTCAGTTCATTTTGCAGCATTCTCAGTTGTTTCCCAGTGCCTTTAAAAATAATGCATGTGTACTCCAACTTGTATTAAGAACTGGTGCGTATACGTGCTTTTGCAAGCTGTAGATGTCACTGGTTAAATAATAATGGTAATTCAACTTGACAGAACAAGGTTCTTTTTTTTTTGGGTGGAGCAAGTGTTGCACACCACAAAACACATAGCACTTCAGCCCTGCACTCGTGTTCTCACTCTTGTTCTCACTTTGGCTCTCACTTGTGCTTCTAAAAAAAAGTGTGAACACCTTCAGACTGCAGCCCTGTATATAGGACACTGGAAACAAGAAACGATGTGTGTGATGTGTTTCCAGATAATACAGTCTGCACTCTGAGCTACGCACCAATGAGTGGTTACATTTTGACAAAATAAAAAGAGCCTTTTGTAAAACCGTGCACTGACCAACAGGTTTTTAGAGAAGTGGGCGGTGGTTCAGAGCTCAACCGTGCTCACTTTTTTCTCTTTGTTGCGCAATCTTTGAATGTTAGCTCAGACAAAACCCATGTGAACAATAAACTGTGAGAACTTTTTGAAAGCAGAAAAACAACCATCTTTCCCTCAGGGAATCCCGGTAGATAGCGTGTTAGATAAGCCAATATCAGCAGGTTATATGACCAGAATGTAAGGCTATTTATCTTTCCTGACTTCTTCATGTGTAGGGGCCACCAAACACTCAGCTTTATCGAGTCAAGTTTCCTGTTTTTTCTCCCATTTGATGCATTTCCTCTCTGCCCATCATGTTGGAGATTTTTCCCATGAAAACCCATTTCCTGCAGACTACAGTAAATGCACTGCATGTTAGTAATCGTCTCCAAAACAGTGACTCCATCCTGTATTAATACACTGCACAGACTGCATGTGAAGGCTAACCTGCAGCATTTTCAAGGGCAGCAAGAGGATTGTCATCTTTAGACTCATTTGACTGTGATTTTCTCATACAGTAATTGTGCAGAAACATAAACCAGAAGAGAGCTGGGTAGACATAAACCAAACAAAACGTCAGGGACATTAGAATAGAGGAACAGTGGAGCCGACAACAGCCCACTAGCTAATAATAAAGAGCTGATAAAGCAAGAACCTAACACAACCCTGCTGAAAAAAAACAGCATAGACCAGCACCAAAACCCAACGTATGCTGGTCACCAGCAAGACCAGCATACCTTCTATATTCTATAATCAAGCCTACAAAGACATGACGACCCAAACATTTCTTTTTAAATGCTTTTTTATTTTAGTCCACAGAACAGGGAATGATGATGATGAATGTGATTCAATAATGTAAATTAAAGTGCAGTCAGAGGATGACGTACAAAGTACCGCACGGCTCGTGTCAGTCACACAGACTTGGTAAAGAACTACAGGCCCGGCTATAGTAAACACACGCCAGCCTTACTTTTGTAACGCGTTACCACCAACACTGATGACAAAACCTGGTCAGTCAGCACACACGGGCGTTTGCCTCACTGTCTCCAAAAGTCTCCCATCCGAGCTCACTGCCCATCCACATTCAAATCCAAACCCGGACTGTTTCTCACCAAAAACAGATCCAGCAGCACTTAGCAAAGTTCTGAAAATGCAAAGTAATGCAGATGACAGGCGTTAACATGGGAAAGTTATGAGATCAAAAACACATCAGAGTGGATGGAGCCATGATGTGTTGATTATTTATTTTTCATATGATCCGTAAAATGTTATTCTCATTCGACAGGCCAAAGCTGTGGTCTGTAACAGAAACTCCCCCACACTGTGCCATTCTGTCTGTCTTTGACCATTTTCAAACACAACATGCTTTTCTTTTCTTTTTCCCCCCCAGAGCACCGGCGCAGGTCATAACATTGTAGCTCAGCCAGTCTCACAGTGTGACAGTTATGCCAGCCTTCTAACTTTTTTCCATTGCACAACGTGACATTCAGTAAACTAACATATCCAGAAGTGCACGATGCTTGAACCTTTTACTCGACGTCGCCCTCTCTCCCACCAACTTTTTCCTCGTTGCCTATCCGAGCATAAATACTCCAGCAGTTTAAAAAGCTACTTCACACTTCTGCCTCTTGTCACATTCTCTGTCACAGCCGGAGCCTTCATGTCTGCTGTCATTGTGTGGGAGAATTCCAGTCTCTGGGCCACTCGCGAGCTTTTTCCTGGCCCCGCAGGCCGCCTGCCCTCCTGAAGGAGCAGACACGTGAATAGCATCGCCGCCACCGCCGCTGCGCTCCACTCTGGGGCGGGTGGGTCCGTTTGTTTTCCCATGACTTCACTGTTTTCGGTCCTTGTACTGTTTTGAGAGGGTGTCCACGTCTGGACAACAAGTTGCATCACTGCAGGAAATTTGGTCCTTCCCCAAGACTATTTATAGCACGTGGGTGATTGATGGATGTTTGAATGTATTGTTTACTCGTCAAGGACTTACTACGCAGCCTTGATGAAGAATAAACAAAGTGCTGGAGCACTGTGGAGTCATGTCGTGTGATTTAAGGGGCTGTTACTGTAAGCCGCAAGTCATTTCCTCCTTAATGCAAATGTTACTCTCGTGCTTGCGTCCTCTCAGTACATGTTTACAGTGAATCTATTTGCATATGTGCTTCAACCGGCACAATAATTTCAGCTGTTTTTGTTCCTGTTTTACAGTTTCAAGCGAGCGATCCAAAGTTATGGCAAAAAAGACCTTTTTTTCTCTGACTTTCGTCTGACTGGTTTGTGTCAAGGGCAGCAGACGGTAATGGGTGGTTAACCACACAAGGCTTCTCACTCTGCAAAAGATTACAGCAGAGGAGGGGACCTTCGAATTACCCACCCTGGACAACATGGCTTGAAAATAACCATTCTTCGCAGACGGCCCAGTTTTAACCTCCTCCACCCACACCTCCCGCCTCATTCTACGTCTCTGCTGTTTGGACTTGCCCAAAGAGGTCAACTCATGACCAAAAGAAAAAAAAAAAAAACGCTGCTCGGTTTGGGATTTCGAGCATCGTCCACTGGGATTCTTCCAAGTATAGATGAAAGATGAGGGGGAAAATGAAAGGAAGTGGTAACACTTCTGGCATTGCATTTTCACAGGAAGTCATTATTTACTGGGCTTGCGTCGCCCCGTGAAGGGCTGGAATGGCGTGGGTGTCTCTTGACCGGTGAGATTTCAGCGCTGATACATTTGATCCCAAAAATTCCCCCCCCTCGTGACTGAAGCCAGAAGATGGAGGTTCTTTCTGTTTCTGTCTCTGCCTGACTCGTGTCCTTTGACTCAGAGTGCAAAAATGTTTTCTACAAAGATCTCCAGATCTCAGACGTAGTAGAGAGCAAACACCAGTAATCAGAGGTTTAACCCCCAAATCCCCGTAAACAATGTTTAAATTCCCGTCTCTGCTCAGTCTTTGTTGTTTAACCCACATTCACTTGAATTGCAATTAACACTGCATTGTTTCAACAAGTGATACCGCTGACATGCCTCGTGTGTCTAGACAGATAGATAGAGTTATCTAAATGACTGCCTGATTTGTTGTGGAGCAGAGAGCGGGATTCCTGAGCCCATTGTTTGGAGGACAGTCCAAGGCCTTGATGTGGGCTCGGGGAGCAGATAAAATGCCTGCAGAAGGATGTGTGTTTGCTCATTATGGAGAGGAGTTCAGGAAACACATGGCCTCGCTGACCACTGATGAGCCCTCTTCATTTCCTCTGATCGCACAGGAAACAGGGCAGGTACATACCGTAAACCGCCCCCCAAATCCCTGCAGATCGGTCCGGGGTTGTCCCATTGAATCATGCCTGCGACAGCACCACTCGGATCCTAAAATGATTTCATTTGCGGAGGCTTGGTGTACATGTAGAAGCCACAGTGAGTAAACTGTGGCCTGAGGTCAACCGGGCTCAAGGAGAGTTCTGAAGAAAGCTCGTAAACTGTCCGTACACCAGTTTGTTTCCAGGGTATGACAAAACAGCAGACTGGCTTTGATTGCTCATTCCTGTGAGGCGTTCCAGCGCTAACAAGTCACCTTTGAAACTGGTAGACAGGCTTGATCCTGTCATCACATTTTATTATGTTATTTTCAATGTGAGCGAGACACAAAGCGCACCGGCTCGGCAGCAGAGGAAACTGTTTACTCCTTCACCTTCAGCTGTCTTCAGTTCTATTTGTGGCGCTGCTCATTGTCTCAGCCACTAAAGGTCAGTGTGACCAACAACTACACATGCCAAGCTGAACAGTTTGGTCCAGAGTGGAACATCTCAACAACTCTTGGTTGTATTGCTGTGACATTTTGTACAGACATTCATGGTCCGCAGAGGCTGAAACCTTATGACTTTGTTGATCCCCTGACCTTTCCTATATTGTCATCAGCAGGTCAAAATTCTGATTTGTCCCTTTATATTTAGGTTCTTTGACCAAATCCCTGAAGATGGTGAACATTCTTGGTCCTCTTCTTCTTTCAGGTTTATTGCTGGTGAGCAAACAACTAATGGAACTTCTTCTATTCTGTATTTTACAACCACACCTGACGCAGCCTATACCGCCAGCCTCTGATGAAACTACACTTTGTGCAGCTTAGTTTAATGGAGTTAGCATTAAGCTTAATACACCAACATAATTCTTGAATCTTGAAACATTCCGGCAAAATAGCTAAATAAGTCCTGGTGCAATAATCACACGATTGTAAAAAAATTAAAAATAAACATCCAGGTTGGTCGAATGTATTTAGCAGAGAAGATAAAGATTTCAAGCTGATTTGTTGGTCATTAAACAGCAGCAGTGATCGCTCTCACTGCTCTCAATCCAAACCTGCGCTTTCTTCCTCAGAGCTGATGAATTTATTTCCATCATAGGAACACGTTTCTGTATGAAGGTAAAACAAAGGAACATGTTGCGAAATCTAAAGGAGCTACCGGTCGCTGCATCTGCATGCAGCGCTGTTGAAGATGAACTCACTGTTTCAGTGTAATTTTCCAGCTCATCGTACAGACAGACTTCCCGGTTCTTGCTGTGTTTATACACATTTGAGGTTTTTCCTGTGAAAAGGAAGATTATTTCCCAGCATTTCACCTGGCTTCACTTTCAGTTTTTTCAAATCATGACTTGGAGCAATCACAGGGATTGGTATAGACTAAAATAGTGACAAAGTCATCTATTTAGTCTTTCCTGTGGACAAATGAGACACGCACTCATTCATGTCATCACTTTATCAACCGGTCAATTGGCAGATATAAGGCTGCGACCTCCGCCACACCTCCGTTACTTAAATGCAATAGAAGGACCGGCAACAGTCTCCAGAAAAATGGGAGTGAAAAGATTGGCTGCCCTAGTGCCCATTACCCTACACCTCCCCCAACATATACACACACTGAGTCCCTTATCGTTACTTGTCATCAAACACTCATATCCTCACATTGTCCCAGAGGAAAGCCGACCTCCCAGCTGTAGATATAAACTCGATCCAACCCTTGTGCTCCCCCGCCTCCCTCTAAGAAGAAGGGCCAGAGGACGACAGGGGGGTAGAGACTCTGCGCTCATTTCTCTGCCTGTTACAAGTGGACAAAAAAAGGAAACAACGTCCCGCCAGTCTTCTCCACCTCTTGCCTTCACACACTCTTCTCCTGGTTTGGGAAGCAGCTGTGGCCTTGTGTGACTTCTGGGGGTTAAGGGGAAGGGTTGCGGGGTCAGTGGAAGGCACAGACGGGGGTGTTTGGACAGGCTCAGGGCCAGGTCCGACCAACACCATGGAGATGGAACAACTGATTCTTTTCTGTCATTCGCCGTCTATTTACTCTCACTGGGTCCATCCGTCCGTCTTTCTTTCTCTCCCTGTCCGCCTCTCTCAGGGTGCTCTTGAAAGTGAGAGTGTCCTGGTTCACCTCTGGAGGCCGAGCCCTGAGGAATCCCTCATCACCGCCCTTATTGACTGTTGTTATTACTCGTGCGTGCCCTGGCCAGAAAAGCGTCATCACCACTCACCTTCCTGTTCATGACCAAAAATCGACGTTTTTTTGTGATTATCTGAAGAGATATTGTTTTTAATGCACTCATCAGCTTTTAATTACCACCTTTACACATCGAAAGGCGAAGAATGTATGTTTTTTCAGATTTCACCATGTTTTAGTTTACTGCGCACACTTTTATTGCAGTCACATTCCTAATGCTCCATACATACACACACACACACACACACACATATATATATATATATATATATATATATATATATATATATATGTGTGTGTGTGTGTGTGTGTATGTATGGAGGGGTTGTTTTGTCTCATTGATGTACTTTTAAGGGCATAACTGACGTGATTTCCGCATCTTAAATCTCCCCTTCAAGTAAATGAGGCCCGGTGGAAAATGATCTTGGTAACTATCTTTACCCATCTGTCTTCATGAGAACGTTTACTTTTCCTGTTTAAAGATACAACGGGACACAGGCGCCCTCACCATGCCCTGCTAGCTCTGCTGGGGCCTGTGGTGAGCTGGTGGTATCCGCTTTGTCTGTCAGAGATACCACCCGAGCATCTCTAACTGGAAACTCATGAGTGCATAACCAGGCCAGCTCAACAGCTGATGTATCTGCCGTCTCATTAAAGCCGCGGTGTGATGGTGTTATATGTCTGTCACGAGCACTTTACTGATTAGCAAGAACGGCTAGTTCCGAGAAGCCGATGTTTCGGAGATTCATACCACGGTAGGCTGCAAATAGCAGACTGGCTAAGCAGGCTGTTCAACTGTAAGGTGCACTCTGTAATTAACTTTGATTATCAACAGAGTGTGAAAAACGCTTCTCATCAATTTCAACTGCTAAGTGTCGCTAACTATTAAACAGTTTATCCAGTATTTGCTCACTGTTTCACCACATACCCAGCACTTTTTTAACTATTCTACACTTTTAACTAACACTGTAAACTGTTAGGACCTCTGTGCTCACTTGCTCTCTAGTTTTCACACATTCCCACAATCATAAAACATAGTGTTAAGGTGTTAGAATCACTATGTTCATTTAGTCATAATTTCTATTTTTTGTTTTCTTTTTTCAATTAAGCTGAGCTAGTGCTCCTAAAGGTAAAAGTACTCTTGTTTGGGAATCCTTCTGTGATAGCGTTAAGATCAGTGGACCTGACAGGTTTGAGAATGCATGGCTGGCTTTAGGGCTCTCCAGTATACTGTAAACCTGGCTTCTGCATTTCTTGCTGGAGATACTAAACAGAGCGCTTGATTCCTGATAAGATAAGTCAGCTATCTGCAAAAGTCGTGTTCCTCCTCCTACAGGGCCTTTCCCTCCTCACTATCACTTCTTCTGTCTTGTCTCATAGTTAATCACAAGCCGTATAACACGACAGGAGAAACTACTCTCACACTCTGGTAAATATGGGGATTACATTCTTAAATAAACTTCACTTGATGTATGTCGGTCAAAGGCGCAGAGATTACTGGGGCCTCTGTCTGTGGGGGAACAGTGAGTTATCAGCTCACAGAGAACAAGAAACAGAACTTTTGTCCGAATGGCGTCTAAATATGAAATCCGTGCTCTTACTGGCTCTCTGCGGTGATGTAACACTTTGCCTCTCTGGCGTGTTTGGATTCCCATCATCTATGATGTTAACAGGCCCCTTGTTTCCTCCTTAAAACAACCCATAAATGCCTCCAGCTAAACCCAACAAACTACATTAGGAACTGATGTCTGGGGGTGTTATTACAACATACTGTGGGAAGTTGAGCGCCAAAACAGCCATGGCTTCTTACATCCAGAGCTGAATGACACCTGACAACTAGCGATCTGCAGCGCCTGTGAATTCTGTTAAATCTGTCTCCTCAAACTGAGATTACAGGTAATCACAACAGTGAGCATGGTTAAAGCCCCCTTTGTTTTCTGACCTTGTTTGCAGAGAGTGTGGGGCACGAGCAGCACGGGGTGAGGTTTGACCCAGATAACTCTCTCAGCTTTAGTCACACATCAGCTGTCAGCCACAATCTCATAGTCAGAAGGCAGACAGTGTGCCAGCTTGCGCTGTGGTTTCTTTTCTGGAGGTGGCGAGACTGACGCCTAATGTTGTTTTTCGTTTTACACGTAGATGTGTTAGATCTCTTTTTTTTTCTTTTTTTTTTCTGTTGTTAATTTCC
>CAEMYA010000193.1:1279500-1291784 GCA_903131615.1 Diplodus sargus | reverse complement strand
AACTGTTAGTTCAGCAGCAGCTAACCAAAAAAAAAGCGAAACAGCACTTTTATTCTACGTCTTTTTCTTGTTGTGTCTTAATTTCATTCAGATTTACTGTCGCAACTGTGAAATAAACATCCTGAACTTTTTTTTTCAAAAAGGCGAATTCCTCTCTATAAATAGCCCTCCTCTGATTCCCGTCTCATGAGGACGTTTTCACTAAATGGATCTCTAACGGCGGCGTCGACTTGGCACTGATGCGCTGATGATGAGAGGCGCGCGGGGAGGCTGGTACAGGCCTTCTTTGGTACCTTTTGCGTCGTTTCCATTGGTCAGGATCCTCTTCCTCGTGCCTCGCCGTGACATCACATCCACCAGACCCACAGGAAAGCAACAGAGATTACAGAGGATGCTGGACATCTCGGAGGACGCACACGCTTTTTACGCTTTACGCACAATCGCTCGCTGACCGCTCTTTTGCACTTCCAGGCACCAAAATAAAACGGATATCAGCAGCTGATGTGTTGCGGTTTTGGAGAGTCTGCTTCTTGAAAAAGTTGGAGGAGGACTCGGCTCGGATGTGTGTGTTTTTTTCTTTTTTCTTTCCTGAATGGAGATGAGTCGTGCGTAAAAATCTGCTGACCACATTTCAGAGAAGAGCTGTCACTCTCCCACCTGTTGGCAGGTGGTGTTGGCTTCACCCGCGGATATCTACTATGACATTGGGTTTGGAAATCATGGAGGATATTGTGATCGACGTAGTAGGGGAAGGACTCAAAGACAGCGGAGAGGATCAGCTCTTACCTCTGGATGAGTCCGGGAGCGAGCAGGAGCGCAGCACCGACACGTCCAGCAGCCAGGGGAGAGACGCCGAGTGTCCCTCGAAAACCAAAGGTCCCACGTCGGTGAAGCCTCCGTACTCTTACATCGCTCTGATAACGATGGCCATCCTGCAGAGCCCGAAGAAGCGGCTCACCCTGAGCGAGATCTGTGACTTTATCAGCCACCGCTTCGCTTATTACCGGGAGAAGTTCCCCGCCTGGCAGAACTCTATCAGACACAATCTGTCGCTCAATGACTGCTTTGTAAAGATGCCCAGAGAGCCCGGGAACCCCGGGAAGGGCAACTACTGGACTCTGGATCCCAACTCCTCGGACATGTTCGAGAACGGGAGTTTTCTGCGGCGGAGGAAGCGCTTCAAGCGGCAACATTTCCGCTTCGACCCGCTGAAGGAGCAGCACCTGGAGCCCAGCGGACTGCACGGCTTCCCGCACGGCGCGTACGGGCTCGGCGCGGCGGCTCTGCAGCTGCCCAGCCTGGAGCTCTACCCCTACCTCCATCACCACGCACCGTCACCGTGCGGCCCCGCCACCATCCCACCTGTCAGCAGCATCCTGCCGGCTCTCTCCAGCTTCTTCTCCCGCAGCGCACTCACCGCCAAGGCTTTCCTCCAGGCGCAGCCCGGCATCGAAGCCTTCTCCCCGGCGCAGTGCGCCGCGTACTCCTCTCCCCTGACCTCCAGCGTCGCCTACGCGTCCCCCGCGCTCTTCCACCCCGCGGCCTCCCCGCACTTCCTGAGTTTACACCAGGAGTACCAGAAAATACAGACTCAGCGCGGCACCGTGGACCTGCTCAAACACATCAGCACTGCTCACAATGAATAAACATAAGCGGACTTTGAGCTCGTGTTTTCTCAGGTAACAGAGACAATTCAAGCAGAAAGTCGTCATTTCTCCAGAGATGTGACGAATCTGCTTTAAAAAGAATGTTGTAGATATGTTGTTAAAAATAAAATCTCCCTCCTTCTCACCTTCATGGCAACAAAAGAAAAAAAGAAAAGAAAAAAAAATTAGCAGACGCCTTTTTTTTATTTTTTATTTTGATCATGAATTATCTTCTTTGGTTGAAATATTTAAATGACGAGTTTCTCATTCTTCTTTTGGAAAGAAATAAAAAGTAAATATTTAAATGTTTGCGTTCAGGTGTATTTTGTGCAGATATCCGTGTGTCAGTGTGAGGAGATTTATTTTGGAAATGTCATGTGTTCACTTGCATTTAATCCCAGTTTCTGGACTTTGTCTATTTCTGCGCCGAGTTCTTCATTCTTAATAATAACAACTAAAACACAGTTATACTTGTGTCAATGTGAAGAAGTGATAGTTTACTTCTGAGACGAGGAGAAACAGTTAAAACGTGATTTGAAAAAATAATGGTGAAGGATAAAGTGACTCACTTCTGCTGCAAACCACTGATAAATAATATATAAAACAAATAATATAATCGTGAAAAATAAATTTTCTGTGGGCCTATTTAGTCAAAATGGTGATTTGAATAATTAAACACCCAGAGAATTATTTATGATAATGAAGCACCACAGAACAATGCAGAAAATACCCTGTAAAATGATTTATCTCGTGCGTAAAACAGTGACGGGAAAAGCAACTTTACGCACCGTGTAGGATCACAAAGTCAAGGTCAAAGTCCCTCACTTATATTAATGCGCAGACTTGTAATGTGTGTGTGTGTGTGTGTGTGTGTGTGTGTGTGTGTGTGTGTGTGTGTGTGTGTGCGTGTGTCTGTACGCATGTGTATACAGTGTTCATGGACATAACGCTGGAAATATGAATGCCTGTAATTGGCTTATTATTTTGCAGGGCCACACACACAGACACACATACACACACTTGTCCGCCTGTTCCCGGGAGCAAATCTGTACAACACATTTTCATGTAAAAAAAAAAAAGAAAGAAAGAAAGAAAGAAAGAAAAAGAAAATCAAATGTGTTCAGTCACAAAGCCGCTTTCTGCTCTTTTACCACCCAAATGCTCCCATGAAGAAGCCTTTATTAAAAGGTTATTAAAACAAATACAATTATTATTCTGATTTTCACTGATTCTAATTCTATCTATTTGGCCTCATTAAAAATGTCCTAATGTTCCTTATTAAGCAATAAATCTGAGTTTCAAAAAGGTCAAATCCTTATGTAAATAAAAGAACCCAGGAAAATGTTGTATTTGTTGTGAATTGACGCAACAAGCATCAATTTAATATACATTTTATTTCCCCTATAAATAATCCAACACTGAAATAATAATTACAAAGTGTTTTTGTTGCTTAGAAATTGTCAGTACTCGCTGGAGGCAACACCAGCAGTCTGACTTATCACTGGTTATTTTCTTCTCCCTCTCGCAGGCTCCCGTCCGAATGTTCTGGTAGATCAGTCTCAGCATGATTAAATCAAACTGGAATCTATAACCTAACTCCAACGCAAATAAGCTCTAATCAGACATATTTAAACCTGGAGATCCACACATCATAAATCAGTAACGGGATTACTAAATCCACCGCCCGCCTTCCCCCTCCAACAAAAAAAGCTTTTCAGCCCCATTCCTCCGTGCCACTAATTCAGATTATCTGATTTATTTGCCCTTTCTTCTCTCATTTAGCTCCGCGCCGCTCTGCCTTACAGCGAGAGTGACAGAAGTAAAATAATTCTAGGTTGCCGAGCATGGAAGTATTTATTTAATTCTATTCTGAGTCTGGTTTAGATGGATTACTACACTGAGGCTCTTGGACGGGGCTGACGGATCACACCACACGCCTTGGTCCTTTAGCAGACTTTTGGCACCCAAGTGAGGGTCTGAAACAAATAAAAAGATTGTTACCTGATGGTGGGCTGTTAAGATGCCCACTCCTTAAAGAAGAGCACACTTTCCTCATTGATTTCCCCCCTCTTTCCTCTCCCACTGGGGCCGCTTTTTTTTTTCTTTTCTTTGCTCCATTCAGTAAAATTTTACATATGAGCCCATTTTTTGTTTCCTAGATTTAATCCAATTTTGCTCGAGGTTTTCTCTCTTTTTGTCATAACCGAACGTCTAATATATTTGTACTGCTAATCTTAAACAGTGCGGCGAGGAGCTGTGGTTAAACTGAAACCGGCATTAGATTCATATCGTACGCCGCAGCACTTCTGCTATTAGAAAACTTATCTGATTGGGAAGCCAAATATACAGCTGGACTGATTTTTTTCTTTTTTTTTCTTGCAGTTTCAAAGCTTTGCTTGTAAGATTATCAAAACCTGAGGTGCCCAAACTTTTTTTTCCCTTGGAGGGGACAAAACTAAAACTTAAAGGTGGGCCACATGCCGGAAGCAAACACCTTTTTCATTTATTTGCATTAAGATTTAACATGATACTGGGATCCAGACTTCCTGACTAAAGTGTGACTCTGCTCGCCATGTTCAAAATAATCGTTCATATTTAAGGAGCATTTCTACCCCACAAATAAAACGGGTTTTTTTTCCATTCATTTTTATTTCTAATTTCTTACTAGAACATCTGCCTGGGAAAAACTGTGCCCCAGTTTTGGCAGCCCCGGTCCAAACTAAATCTAAAGATGCAGCACAGAGAGGCTGTAACTCATGAAAAAAGTGAGACAGGCAACCGTCCTGTCTGTGTCTGCGTGTGATCCAGCAGGCGGTAAGTCATCGTGTACCTTCCCCACACATAAACAGGATGTTCCAGTGCGGGCTTGATGTGGTTCAGCATCATGTTTAGGTATGAGTAACGCACAACAATGTTAATGACACTTAAAAGGCACCAGGAGAAGAAATGTTTGTCGCGAAAATGAGCCATTTCCTTGCTGGTGGCTCAGCCAAGAGAAGAGAAACTGAAGCAGACGAACGCTGTCTGTCGCACAGACTGATTTGCAGGCCGGGGAGGGAGAGTCAGGGTCAGGGTTTTAGAGAGAGGGGGGGAGAGAGGCCGGTGCACCTGATAAAATAAGCAAGTCAGACACCCCTGGCTGGTGTGTGTGTGGGTGTGTGTGTGTGTGTGTGTGTGTGTGTGTAGCTGAGACTTCACATCAGTTTTCCATCCTGAAGGAGGTAAAAGTTGCCAGTACACTGCTTTTTACTTTCCTTTTTCCTTTGTGCGTCATTGAGTGTGACACGGCTTATTAAATCCTCACTTGTGTTACGAGCGAAAGCTTCTTTTTTTTAATGATTAGCGGCAAGATTTTCCTGTTTTCAGCCATACTTTTTTCCAGCCTGTCTTTTGTGCGTCGCCTCCAAGTCAAGTTGGAATTTGACACAAGGGGATTGTGTCTTAAATTGAATATGCCACCGCAGAGGACTTTACTCAGAGTCGTATTAGGGTGATTCATCACATAAGTGGACATGATAAATGGACGTTTATGGGACAACCTGTCAATGGGGCATGCCATGTTGCACCGCTGCAGCGTTTCTGCTCAGTTCCACGTGGATTATCAGTTCCCAGTTATCAAGAGTCGTGACTTCTCTCTGATGTGGAGCTCGTTTCTCTGGGAAAAGTGAGTGGAGTCAGTCAGAGCGCCATTCATGCCTAACAGCACCGCCGCACCGCGCTTTCATTCTCCACTCGCAAACGCCAAGCCAAACAGGCAAGATAAACTCATTCCTCGAGCACCCCGCCTCGCTGCCTTCACTCCTTCTGCTTCCACAGCAGAGACCCAGAGTCCAAGTGGGGAGAGCGATGCATTCTGGGATAACCCCCGCAAGTTCAGTCAGGACAGGAAAAACAATGCGTCTATGTTGTTGCAGAGGGTTTGAAATGCATAATTTGGAATAAATTCACTTCAAATATTTTTCTGACCGTATAGCCCGCTGCTTTCTATTCATATGAGTTTTGAGGCTGCTTCCAAAGATCTTTGGTTCAATACAGCGCCAAGGCAGCAGTCCTGAATGTGTATACTTGTGTCTTGTAAGCTATGTGCACTGAGTTAACTTCCCCCCAAGTACATGAAAACCCAGAACAATGGGTTAACCCAGTGTTTGTGTTATTTTTAAATATTGTTGTTGTGGTATGGGATCAGAATAACACCTTGTCTTAGGGCGGTTTTCCACACATGGATGCTGGGTACGTTTTTTTTAACACAGTTCAAAAGTACCACCAGTGTTAGTCTTATTTTTATATTACTGTCGGGTCATTCATCAACACCAAAATATGCTATGTTTTCAAACTGCTATGATCTACTATCATTGAGCTCTTTAAAAATTTACATTTCACTCTTTGTTGCTGAAAAAATTTCTAAATCTGCGGTTTTTTATGTCGTTTTGCAAAACTAACAACACATTTGTGACAGGCTCGGGATAAAAACTTGAGCTTGTGTCTAACACTGGGTAAAAATAACTAAACGGTAATGTAAAACAGAAATGACGTAAAGGCCAGATCAAATTATCAGATCGGATCAGATGTTGTTATGTTATGTGTGCACAGTCCAAAACAAATTTCCCTATGAGGACAGCAAAGTATATTGTTTCGTATCGTATCAACCCATTGCTGCTGTGTAAAGGAACCCCTTTATTGTTTTGACTCAGTGTGTAACGGAACATTGGATTGCTAGTATTGTGTTGATGCTTATCTTATCGTATCGTTACGTACACAACGTAACATAACCCATCGCATCATATGATGTGTGTCGTATTGTAGCATATATTATCACATGGTGTTGTAGCGCATCCTGTCATATCATGTTGTTTGGTGTTGTAGCGTATTGTATGTTATCCTATCAAGTTGCATCCTACCGTACCGTATGGTACTGCATCAGAACCCACTGGTGCTGTGCACTTACATTGTTTTTACTCAGTGATATTTAGTGTGCAACTGAACATCTGATTGCCAGTATTGTGTTGTTGCATATCGTAACGTTACGTATCGCATCGTATCATATCATATTGTAGCATATATTAGCACATGGTGTTGTAGCGCATCCTATTGTATCATGTTTTATGGTGCTGTATCGTATCATGTGTTTTCCTATCGTGTCGCATCATATCGGATTGTAATGTACTGCATCAGAACCCACTGGGGCTGTGGGCTTGCATTGTTTTTACTCAGTGATATTTAGTGTGCAACTGAACATCCGATTGCTAGTATTGTGTTGTTGCATATCGAATCGTATCATATCGTAACGTAACGTATCGCATCGTATTGTATTGTATTGTATCGTATCGTATTGTATTGTATCGTATCGTATTGTATTGTATCGTATCGTATCGTATCATATAGTATTGTATCAAATAGCAAAGTGTCGTATATTAGCACATGTTGTATTGCATCCAGTCCTATCATGTTGTATGGTGTTGTAACGCATGTCATATGTTATCCTATCTCCTATCGCGTTGCACCGTATCGTATTGCACCGTATCGTATTGCACCGCATTCTAAGCCACTGGTGCCGTGTGCTTGCATTGTTTTGACCCAGTGATATTTAGTGTGTAAGTGAACGCCTCTGTGCCAGGCACTGATTTACGTCTGTTTCAGTATTTCCAGAGGGCCGTTTGTGCAGCAACAGAATGAGAGCCGGGTGAATATAATGGCTTAGGTGTTGTGGTTTTTCAGTTATCATTAGTAAATCTCGCACCTTTCTGCTGAGGCAGATCACAGCTGAGGTTTTCTCTCCTCTCACTTTAATGGCTGACTTCCACGGGCCTCGCTCGCTCCTTGGCGTTTGCTTTTCCTGGCAGGGCCAATCCTCGCTGCCCTGCTTCGGGGAGTTATTCAATTATAAATCTTCCACCCTTCTTTTGCTGCACTCCTTGCGCTCTCTCTCTCTCTCTTTCTCTCTCTCTGTTTTCCCTCTCTCACCGGTCTGTGTTACCCTGCCAAGCCCAGTAAAACATGCTGCTCCGTTGGTGCACCCCTCTCCAGTCTCGTGCCCAAGAATTTATTATGCTCAGGGTGGTGAAGCGGAGTGCGGTGTGTTTTTGGAAAAGGGACCCCCCCTCAAGCCTCAGTGCCAACAGATGACAGTGACATATAGCAGGAAAGCCACCCAGAAGGAGAATGATCTCACACCTCAGCCACGCGCTCAGAGGGAGTGGGAGAAAAAATAGAGGGAGAGGGGAGTGAGATCTGCAGCTGGGGGCAGAGGGGACAATAAAATTAAGATGAAAAGAGGCAAGGATGGAGAAACGAAAAGGTGGAAAGGAAAAACAACAAACACCACCAAAAGAAAGCAACAGTCTGATGACGCTGCAGGAGAGAGTCAGTGACTTCTTGGAATACTTTAGGTTACGTGCTCAACTCGAACATCGTGTTCTAATAATTTCCAAATAAACCAAACTATGTTAAACCTCTGAGATATTCTATTCTTACCCTCAGATCGTGGCTTTGCTTCTGCCTGCCAAGCGCTGGAGGAAATGCACTGCTCCATTAGGGCCTTACGTTGCATTCAAAACTTTACAGCAGATAGATCCTCCTCTTTACGACATCTGTTTCTCTGTGAAGCAGCCAATCAGTGTTTGCCGCTGGGTGGCACTCCGTCTTGACCTCCCTCCCCTCTTGCTGCTCTTTATTTTCAATCTTCCGGGTGCCCTACTGTTCCGCAGCTGGCAGCATCATGCCCTCATGCCTGCCCGTGAAGCTTGGCATTACCTTCTCCAGTTTTTGTTTTATTTGCGTACCACCACGTGCAGGTAGAAGGGGGCCTCCGACCGCCGAGAGAAAAAGCTTACCCTTCCCAGGCCTCCGATCAAAGGCGGTGGGAGTGTGATGTCACCCACGGCAGCCCCGAAAACCACTTATTGCACTAAATGAGAGCCATTAGCCATACAAACAAAGACTTAAAACCCTCTGTCATTTAATCAAAAGGGGAGCAGGAAGCACAATTAACATCTGGGCCAACATGTGTCAGAGAGGGGTCAGGCTACAACCGTGCGGGCTCTTATTACAGTCGTACAGTCTGGGGCCTGGCGGTCGGTGTACGGCCTAATGAGAGTCAGTAACCCCAACCTGGCTGCGGCCCGCCCGCGCCGACTGATCTCCAAGGAAGACAGAGTGGTCTGCCTTCCACACCAGGCACCGCCGCGGAGAGCCAGGGACGTTTTGAGAAGTCGCCAGGTCATGGCTGGAAACCTCTCTCTCCCCGTTCACCCTCTACCTCTCCCTCTCTCCGTCTGCATTCTCTCTCTCCTCCTCTCTCCCCCATTACATTTGGGTTTTTTCTTCCCCCCCCCCAATAACGTCTGCAGTGGCATATTACAACTTGGAAATGGATTTTAAAAGGGAGTTAGAGGAAGGGGTGCCAGAATGGGAAAAACATGGATTGGCTCAGTGGAAGCAGATTAAGTGGGCATGCCAAACCTCACGCTTTGTAAGAAACAAGTAAAAGACCCTTTTTACATTAATGCTCGGAGTTAAGGACCAACCGCATAGCGGGGGGAAATCAAGAATCCCACCCTCTTCGAAAAAGAGGGAATGAATATTTCAGCCGGTGAATTGTCACCTCATACAGATTCGGTGTCACCCGAGTGAATAACGCTGTCGGTGTCAGAGGACAGGCCTGCCTTTTTATCAGTGCTGCAGGTCTCTGTGTGCTCAGGGAACTGTAAAGCCAATTCATAGGCCTGCAAACATCCTGTAACAGCAACATAAATCCACTAATTCAGGCCTTTGTGTTTGGTAATGGATGTTGTGCCATACTATGTAGATGTGATATGATAGGATTGATTGCTCTGCAGATCTCTGAGGCTGCTTTCTAGCACCGCCCTGCCACCCAAACTGTCGGCCAACGAGCCGTTCATCCCATGTTGCCTCTGTTGGTGGTCCCTGGTGTAAGCTATATTTTCCCCTCACTTCGCTCTCTCTCTCTCTCTTTTTTATAGCTAACACAAAATTGTTCCTAATTCGCTGCTGCTAGAGGGGGGTAATTTGCGGCTTTTGGCTGAGTGTCGCAAGCCCCAAATTTGAAAAAGCTGCTGGGTTGAAGGCGTTCTGTGAGAGGCGGTAGGAGCAACAGTGGGAAGAGGAGAGCGAGAGACAGAGAGAGGGAGAGAGAGAGAGAGAGGGAAAGAAAGAGAAAGGCCCTAAAATCAATCAGTTGAAAAGGAAAAACGGCAAAAACATCATCAGCCTCTGAAGACAGCGATGCAAATTATAACTGTTGGGCAACGCAAGTCGCAGCCAGCAATAATTATGTTAATGAAGTTTTGGCTATAATGTCGCCGCTTCTACTTAAAGTCGATGTGATGTGTGTAGCCTATGAAAACACTCACATTTTTATTGTGATTTAGGTTTACTCTCCAGCTGTCAGTCGGCTGCAAAAAACAAAAAAAAAAGCCATCTGTAAAAAAAAAAAAAAACAGCTGAGTGCTCCTTAAGGCTGTTTAATGACAAGCAGTCAGGTGGCTTAGCAATTATCTCTCAGGTAAGACTCAGGTCTTGGAAAGTCAGTGGACACAGTTCAAACTGGCTCAGTGAAGGAGTGTCGCAGAGCTCTGCATGTGTGCTTAAAAACTAATGGTCATTGTTGGGTGTGTAACTGCTCTTGTCTCCGTGGTGAACTTCACAAACTACCGTCCACCTTTAAGATTTGGCAGTTACAACTCATTAATGTTGAAATGGCACTAAAAGCAAATAAAACTAAGAAGTTGTGTTGTAATGCTAAGCCTGTGGACAATCACAACCAGAAACAGAGTCAGAAATACTTTATTGATCCCGAGGGGAAATTGCTACAGCCATTGTGACAGCTGCTCCCATTCAAAAGTCTTAGAAAAATATGCAAGAAATAAGCAAGAATAGAACAAAAATATAAGAATGCCCATTCTACTAGAAATAAATCCATATACGGTGTAATAAATAATGTGAATATAATGATAGCTGTTACAAAAGGTATTTGGTTTGATTAATGTCATTCTTTTAAAGATGTCTCATGTAAGAATTTTTCCTGTAAGAACTAAAAAAAAGAACTAGAATTATCATCAGTATGTGAAGAAAAGACAGTTCCGGCGTTGTAATGTATTCTGTTACAGAGATTTTTGGTGAAGTTAGCATGCTAACCAGCTAGCTCCAGTGCTAGCGGTGCTAACACCAATACTCCACCACTGCTCTGAGCTCTGAGTCAAGGTCGCTAGCTGTGCAGCTAACTGAGAGTACTACCTAATGGAGGCTACAATTAGCAGCAGTTAGCGGTAGCTCTAGTGTTAATGCTGTCCCCCCATTGTTTTGAAAATTAGTTGTTGACGAGTATTATGAGTTAGGCGACGAGATCGATAACATGAGTTAGCTTAGCATAACGACGTCTAGCTAGGACTCGATTTTTAAACTTAAGTTTGTTTTTTTTGTTTTTTACAAGATTAAACAAATATAACGTGTTATTTAGTTAGCCTCAGAGATGCTGTTGTTTCTCCTTGTTTCCAGTCATTAAGCAAAGCTAAGTTAGCCTGCTGCTGGTGGTAGCTTGTTTACCACACAGTAAAGTAGTGTCAATCTCCATTTTTAACCTTTGGCAAGAAATGGAAAAGAACTATTTCCAAAAATGCTTTTGTTAATTCATGTATTTCCTGTGTTTTTGTTACCTTCGTTTGAGTGTTTTATATCTACTGAGGGAGCAGGTCCTCTTCCACAGAGTCCGCCATGTTGCTCCTCCGTCTTTCTACAGAAGCCCAGAATGGACAAACCAACTGACTCTAGGGAGAGCCTTTTGTGTTTTTCGCTTTTTAGCAGCCAACAAAAGGTTCCCCTACACACCTGTAAGGTGAGGGTGAGGCCAGGTGTACTGCAATCTGCAACTCCCCCAGGGTAGATGCCACTACACCCTGCACACCAGTCCTTTAAGCAGCACATACGAACCCAATGAACTCTTTTTATTTCACACACAAGTCAGGAGAAGGTTTGTCTCCACCACCTTTTCATCTTGATTATAGTGATTTGTTGTGTTTGAGTTCATCAGCGCCGTGTCGCCACACGTCCAACTGTTTATTGTAGAGTGTCGTGATTTGTAACCAGAGTAAAACCGCTCAGACGTCACTGTGCCTTGTGTTACAGAGCCGGGTGCCTCACTCTGACCATCGCCTGAGTCATTTTTATTTATAAAGGTACTCCAAACAAATTACCATCAAATTGACGCAAACGTGAAAAGATATCACCATTGAAGTCCGCTGTAACACCTGGACATATATGTTGTGACTGAGAGTGTGTGACACATCCAAACAGTTAGCCAAGATAGAAGTGGTAGAAATGCGAACTTTACTGAAACATCAATTGTTAAATTGAGTGAAAAGAAATGAAACAATATCTATGTTTATATAGTCAACGGATTTAAATGACATCCATTTTTGAAATCATCTCAAAGGCACACAGGACAAATGACTTTATTAACTCTGACACAATAGCTCGTGTCACCGATACGAAGCCGACATTAAAAATAGAAATCCAGTATTGGTGTCAGTGATGCTGACCTGCTGTCCGCATGATGTGGGAAAGATGAGCAAACAGGAAGTAAATGATGGAATATCTGCAGCGGGGCGGTCGGGGGTTTGCTGA
>CAEMYA010000193.1:1236565-1277666 GCA_903131615.1 Diplodus sargus | reverse complement strand
ATTGCCGTGGCATTTGTTACTTTTTCTTTCTCTCTCTTTTTTTTTTTGATGGCGTGTTTGCTTTTGTGAGAGAATGTGTGTTGAAGTGTCGGGGTGTGTATGTTGGCGTCTCTGCGAGTCTCTGCGGATTTTAGGTAAAGCAGGAATGCAATATACAAAAAAAGTATTATTATCCAAATGTACTTAATGTGTTAAGTAAAATAAAAGGCATGAATAAAGGCTCCGGTGGTTTGTCTTGTGTTGCACTGTTTTGTATTATTGCGTGATCTGCTGCTGCAGTAGGTCAGAGTGGAGCTAATTTTAACTGACTTACTATTGGCCTCGGACTAATTTAACCCCTCCATCTACACACCAATCATGTTCCCCGTGTATTCATTTGATTTCATTGTTGTTATTATTGATGCTATTTAATGGATCTGATGAATTTGGAATGAGATTGACTACCTTATAAAAAGGAGCTTTAAGGATATAATATGTAGGAATTCTGCTGTCGAATGTCTAAAAATGACCTTTCTTGTGCATTATTCCAAATGTTCCCAAAAAATATTCAAACCCAGAGAAATCCATAAGTTTACCAAAGACATTGGTCAACCAACGCCAGCTCAAGTATTGGGAGGTTGGTGAACAAGACTAAACTTAATGTGAATACAATCTTAAAGCTCTACTCTGTCTGTGAACACTAGTGCTTGGGTTTTATCAGAAATAGTCATTGTTTAATGATGTATTCAACACCAGCCAAGCAAGTCTGATCGCAAGATCATTTGTGCTTATTCACCCCAAACAGGTGACTGTACAATAGGTGTGAGCTGGAGAGAAATGGCACACACCGAGGTAGAGCAGGAGCTGATGTGACTCCAGCTGTTTATTCCTCCAGGAGGTCCGGCTCTGCACCTGACTCTGAGCAGCTGACTGGCGGCTTTTTAGAAACTACTAATTGTGTACATTACTTCTGTCAACCATTTATCTACGCTATTCCAAAATATTATCCAATACAATTAGCCAGCCAATGTTTTCCACTATCCATTATTTTTAGTTATTTCAACAGTTACATAATATTTTTGCTGTTGTACCCATTTATCCATCGCTTCTACTGCTACTTTTAATTTTGCGTACCAAAAAACATTCAAGATTATATTCAAACTTTTCTGCTAGCTAGCTAATTTTTATTTTTTAGGAGCTCAATCATACAATGTAGGGCACAGTGTCCAGGTGTTACAGCTGACTCAGTGTTGTTTCTTCTTGATTTTTATTTTTATTTTTGGAAATTGATCTTATCCATAATCTTTCATACATGTAATTTAATCTATATTTAATACATATATAACAGTGCATACAATTGTATGTGCATAGTGAACATTAATCTGAAAAGTAAATCATAACTGAAGCTCAAGCTCATATGCTGTGAATTAAAAGCACTATACTTGTTTAGTATAAAGTAGCCTATAAAGAAATACGCAAGTAAAAGTACCGCAAATTTGTATCCAAGTGCAGCAATGAGTAGATAGTTACATTCCACCACTGCATTCATGCGTGTGTGTGTGTGTGTGTGTGTGTGTGTGTGTGTGTGTGTGTGTGTGTGTGTGTGTGTTTTTACTGCTGATGGCACAGTGGAGGATTTATTTGAACAGATGTGAACTCTCAGTGCCAGGGTGACCTCAGGTCCTACTTGGCTACACTGCAGCTGATCTCTCCGCCCTGGAAAAATAACACTCAGTTTAACAGACTGACCTGTGGAGGAGAAGGCTCGCAAACACACCGGTTAATAAGTCTGCGAATAAGGCTACATTTCCTCCCGGGGAGTAATTGAGTCTCGGTGTAACCTTATCAGCGCGCGCCTTGCCGCAATGTGCTCCGCATGTGTCAGGTTATGTCCTTGTCTCCTGTGAAATATCTGTGTTACAGTAACCAGACTGTACAGTAAAAAAACAGAAGTTATATTCCTTTCAAAGTCAGATACGTGAGAATGGATTTATACTCCCATTGACTGAAATGGAGGGTTTTATACCGAATGCGCTGCACATTAACAGCACAGAGCATGAGTTAGGGGAGTGCAGAGGTTGCCGACAACAGCCATAAAGGAGGTGGATTTATGTGTCGGAGCAATACAGGCGGGAGGTCAGAGGCAGAGTGAAGTGTGGAGGGTCGACAAGGATGAAGAGACAGCAATGTTTGGAGAGAGGACAGGAGAGAGTGATGCTAATTTATACCCCGCTAATTGGAAACAGCAGAGTCCTGCACCTGAACCGCATTCTCGGGCCCTGTGGCCAATGCCAGGCCCGGGGCAACGTGGGAGGGTGATGAGGGCCGGGGGATGGAGGGATGGGATGGAGGTTAGGGTCAGTGTCAATGGCAGCCTTGTTGTTTCTGTCCCTGCAGACGGGACAGAGTTCGGTGTGTGTGCGCACGTGGTAGATGCACGGTCTCTGGTGTCGTCGTGCGTGTCTGAGCGGAATTACTGTGTGTGTTAGAAATATCTGGGGGTCATGTTGTTGTGACAGTCTCACGCGCGCACACACACACACACACACACACACACACATTGCAGAGTGGGGACCACCCTGCCTCAACAGAGAGAGAGAACGGGGGGAAAATAATCAGCTTAATGTGGCATGGTTTCAATCTGACACGATCTAACATACGACATGGCTGGACTTCAGCAGTCTTAGCTTCCTAGTTAAATAAATATGACAGCCTCCGCGGATAATTACGGTACTGTGACCATGTTGAGTCATAGCATCCGTTAATTATTAGACGGGTCGTGTGAATATGTGGATTCATTTCTCAAATCCCCACTGCTTTGTGAGTTTCTGATGTCTGTAATATTTCAGTGAGTGATGGTGTATTCAGATGTTGGCTGTGACTGGGGTCTGGCATCATGCTCCAAAGTGAAGTAATCTCATTTTTTATATTGAAAAAACATTGACGAGTGCTTGATGTGCCTCATATCTGCCGGATCTGTTTGCACGGCTAAATCATGAGTCCTCCGAGTGTTCGACTACCAGGACTACTTTCACCACAGTGGGTACCTGAAAAAAAATGAAGTAGTTCATCTAATCTGCAAGACATAGAAATTATGTGAAAGAAAAAATACATCTATTGCGTGAACGGCCACGCCTGAACATTAAATGTGACCGCGAGTAGCCTATGTGAAAGACAACAGTTAGCTTAAAGTAGGCTAGTGGATTAACGGTGTAAAACGTAAGCGAAAATTGTAGCTAAAAGTAACATTTCAGCTACAAAGTAAATTCATTTTCCTTTTTTAAAACATAAGAGGTTAAAAAAATTTAATTAGGTCTTTGTTTTAGCCCTTCTATCGACACGAGACTAAACCATTTAGCCGAAGGTAGCAGATCAATGCTTAAAATGGTTAACAAAAACAGTTAGCTAAAAGTAGCCTAATGGGTTAGCAGGTAGAACATTTAGCTACAAGAAAAATGTACAATGAAAACAGTTAGCTAAAATTATGATGAGTTATAAAAAAGTTAGCTAAAACTGTAGCTAAAAGTAATGTATTAGGCTAATGCTTAAAACAGCTAGCTAAAAGTATAATATTGCTTAAAACCACCTGGAGGATATTAATAGTTAAAAACGTGACGTTAAAAGTAACATATTAGGCTAACAGCTACACAGTTTTAAGGACCTTTGTTAAAACACAAGAGTTTAAAAATATGAAATAGGCTTATGTTTGAGTCCTTTGTGCTAAATGTATTTTATGACACCAAAAACAGAAATGAAAGTAGCTGATAGTTAAACGGTTTACAAAAACAGTTCACGAAAAAGTAGCATATGATTGACAGGTTGAACATTCAGCTACAAGACAAACATAATACCAGGTAGCTAAAAAAGTTGTGCTAAAACTGTAGCTTAAAATTACAAATTAGAGTATATTAATGTTAAAACATTTAGCCTTAAACAAGTAGCCTCTGTTAATGGATTAAAACAGTGTGTAAAAACAGTTAACTAAAGATAGTCTAACGGATCAACAGTTAAAACACTTACAAGGAAAATTAGCAATGAAAAGAGTTAGCTATTAAAAGTTAAATACGTTATGCTAAAACTGTAGCTAAAAGCCTATAAAACATATAGGCTCATGAATAATTGAAGTGGCAAAGCGAAAAAGTAGCTGATAACGTACAATAATCGTTTAAATGGATATGTATATGAAATAACAAAAAATAGATGAACAGTTGAAATGGTCTGTTGGATGAATCATTGTTCTCGCCTGGCTAACAGTGATGGGTGAATGGTGACGGAGCTAAAAGTAGCAGATCAATGGTTTAGATCGTTTATAAAAGAATGGATAAATGGCTGAAAGCATGCAAACCTGAGCACTGACAGCTGATATATGAAAACAAAAGCAGCGATATGAAATGTACATTGTAAGTCTTGTTGATTGAGGTTCATCTGACAGTGCTGGGAGTGTGCGTCATGCGTCAGGGTTAGGAACCTCTGATTCTTCTCACTCATGCTGCTGCTGCTGCTGCTGTGTGTGTGTGTGTGTGTGTGTGTGTGTGTGTGTGTGTGTGTGTGNNNNGCCTTCCCCACCGTAACATGCAGGGCAGCGCAGATACATAGATCTGTGCCCGAAAGAAAGAAAAAAAAAAGAAGAAAAAAAAACAGAAAGAGCGCAGTTATGTGGACATATGGGGAGCACATTGGTGGCAGACTTCTGATCACACAAGTTTCCTCTGAGGGGAAGAGAATACAACACGATTTAGATGTGGTCGAGGCTGTTTTGTTTCCCTTTAAAGGCGTGTCAGTTGTCTGCTACGCTTGAGGATATAGGGGGAGAAAAAAAAAACCCTTTCTACTTCATCACTCCCGGTGATTGACATCTCGATCGTCTGCACACATGAATGAGTGTGTGTGCAAGCCATTTGCGAGTTAAACACACTCACACACACGCTTCTACTGTAGTGGTTTTGCAGACAGATATTTGTCCTGTGATATTGCCTTCTCTTTTTCTTTTTCTTTTTCCTTTTTTTTCCTCCACCTAGTATCTATTCTGAGGGCCCGGGCTCCGAGCCTCGCATCAAAGCCGACCACAATCTGTCTGTTTCTCTCACGATTTGTCTCTCACACACTCCGTCTCTCTCCGGCCCACGCCCGTGCGCAAAACCATGCACAAACCGAAACACATTGTGTAGTAGGACGCTGTTTGTGGGAGGGATCGGACATGAGCTTTGATCACTGGGAGTCTGTCGGCGGATCCGAATCCAGATTTCTCGTGTTCGGGACCGTTTTTATGGTTCCCTCTCTTGACTTTAACATCCCCGCCACACTCATTTCTCTGTGACAGATAATGTTGTTTGAAAAAAAAACAAAAAAAAACTCCACTTTCTGACACCACCCCGTTGATTCCACTGCAGCTGCACGTCTCTATCTCGTTCCTGCTCCATCCTGCGCGTCATGTTCGCGGGATGTTCCCCTCTCTCCTCTGCTCTCTCTGCTGCAGGATGCGTGGTTTCAAAGGGACCACAGAACAAATCAGGGGCCCATCCCAGTGCACCGATGGCCTGTCTCTCATTTCAGATGGGAGATTGAAAGGCAAGGTCTCCCCCCTCAGTAGCACCCGGGGGCCCCCTGTGTTTCCACTGCGCGGGAGCTGGACCGTGACACGCACCAAACATCGAGGCCCCCGCCGCAACCGCCTCTGCCCCGCGATCTGCGTGTCTGGTGCGCGCAAGTCGTCGGAAAAGCCCTGAAAGCTTCGCCTGCATCCCCTTGTTAGCTCAAGGTCGTGTGTGAGCGGAGCGTGTGTTTTGGGTTTGGCATCCTTTGAAAAGATATGACAACAGCGGGCCCTTGAGCGGGAGTTATTATGTGTCTGGCTGAGAGCGGGAGCTCGTGTTGCTGCGATGGAGGTTGGACGCGTCCCAGCGTTGTTTTGAGGTGCTTTGGGTTTGTTAGTCAGAGCTTTACTGTAAAGTGTCTCCCTAAGACGCTCCTATTTAGAGATTGTTTTTGCGCGCCGCGGCTCTGAAGTGGTGTCACGGGTCAGCTCCCCCTCGGCTTTCCTGGCGGATGATGTGTGGATCTGTGAAAACAACGGGGCAAAAACACGAGATCAGTTCCAGGTTGAGGACACATGCGCTGTATCTGCGCAGGAGACGTGGCTCCAATCTCCCCGCTCGTCTGTCTCCGGCTCTGGTCTTTTTCCGAGGCCTCCATTAAGCTCCCCTCGGCTTTCATATGACACGGCGATCCCCGTCAGAAGCTGCGTGACAAGCATGTGGACCTGAGTGACGTCTGATGTGTGCGGCGGGAGCCGAGTGCAGCTCCTCTCCGCGTCTCCCATTCATGTGGCGAGCGCGGGATTAAGACTTGATCCAATGGAGCACAAGTGGAGGAGAACGAGCCCGGGTCAAGATCTGCGTTGAGTTAAGGCAGTGTTGCAGCAGGAATAATACAATCACCCCCCCTTAAAAAAAAAAGACCCCTGTAACAGAGCTGGAGAGCGAGAGTGTGCATGCGTGTGATTGTTTGCGTGTGCGTGCGACCAAACCACAGGCTGGTGTCCCTTACAGAAAAGAGGGGTCTCAGCTGACGGTTCAAACACAGCACCATGGCCCTGGCTTCAAACGGCCCCCCAACAAAAAAAAAAAAAGAAAAAAAGAAATCATCGCACCCACTTACAGCCAACGGCGCATGTCACTTAATGTGGACCACACCATTCATCAATTATGGCGAGCTCAGGGGCCATCCAGCGCGCGCACCACAGCCCCACAAGTAGTAAGTTGTCTGCCGCCCCCCCCCCCCCCCCCACCCTCCACCCCTCCACCCTCCCCTGCTGCGCTCAAAGCCCATCTGTTGCAGGAGGTGTGGTGTGAGACCGCTAACTCCTCGGAGCTGTCACACAAACACAGCTCCGGCTCTGCGTCTTTCTCTCCTCGCCGGGTTACCTCCGCATCCTCCCGCGGATCCCGCGCGTTAAGCCCCCCAACAGCTCGCTCCTTCCTCTTCCTAATGTAATTGCCACCCTCGTCCGTCCACACCGGCCCGCTCACCCCCCCACCACCACTCGCTGTTTACAGCCCCACAGTAGGCTGTTAGACACACACGGGGGCCAAAGATCCCAGCCTCCCGCTCTGTGCGCACAGACCCGAGTCCGACTGGAACTCATTTAATGTCGGCTGATTCTGACGTCTCACCAGGGGGCCACATTTTCTTTTTTTTGGGATCCAAGTGACAGAACGTGTGTTAAGGTTTGTAAGGCTGAAAATGGAATGACACAAATGTGGCGACCATATTTAGAGTTTTCCCTTTTAAACAGGCAAGATGACGGCAGGGCGTGCAAACCTGAACCAGACCACACAACATTACCCGAGCCTCGTTCCTCTCCTCCTCCTCCTCCTCCTTCTTCTTCTTCTTCTTCTTCTTCTTCTTCTTCTTCTTCTTCTTCTTCCCATAATGTCTCCGTCCATGAGAGGACTTCCTCCCGCACATCTGGACAGGGCTCATGTCAGGCCGACCCGGCGTGCGGGGGTGAGAGGTGACTGTCCTGCTGGCCGGTTCACCAGCGCACCTCGGTATTGTCCTATTCCCAAAAGCGGTACAGCTGCTGGCACATATGTGTGTGTGTGTGTGTGTGTGTGTGTGTGTGTGTGTGTGTGTGTGTGTGTGTGTGTGTGTGTGTGTGTGTCCATTGCAACCCTAATCTCCGCAGCTGTGTGTAATTTTGTATTCATGTTGTCTGGGGGCTTCTTTCCTGTTTAGATTTTTTTCTAATACTTTGTTTCTCGCACCGTCCGTCCTGACACCTTGTTCCGTGTAGCAGAGAGTTCTGGTCGGATCATGGATCATGTCAGCTGCTGCGCTGCTTCAGTATCTGACACGATCATCTGCAGCTTCTCTCCCAGCTTCTGTTAGTCAGGAGACGTGCTCTGTTCGGTAAGAATGAATCAGGATCATTTTCAAGCAAGTTATTCTATAAATCAGAGCTATTTCTTTTCTTTCTTTTCCCCCCCCCCCCTTTTTTTTTGACTTATGGAGATAGTTGAAATTAGTGATTGCCCAAACACAAGCATGTGTACTCCAGGGGCTTCTTCCACAGTTTCCACAGGGTCTGAGGATGGATTGTAAATCAGTCAACTGTTTTGAAATTAAGATTGAATTAAAAGATGTACCGAGGCAGCTGTGACACTCAACACCACAGGCTGCATGCTGGGAAAACAGTTAGCGAGCTAGCAGAGACGGCTAAACGTGAAGTTTGCCCGAAGAAGAGGACAAGCAGTTAAAATTGTTATCTAAAAGCAGTTTTAAGCATTACTTAAAAGCGTTTAAAGTAGCCTTATGTGATAATAGTTGAAAAAAGTTTGCTAAAAGTTTTGCTAGCATTTTCAACCACATGTAGGCTACATTAGCTTTAGCTTTAAACTAACACACAAATGGTTGTAAACGTTTGCTAAAACTTTTAGCAAGCATTTAAAAACTAAAAACTTTTAGCAAGCACTTTCAACCATCTAAATATCAGTTTTAAGTAAAGTTCAAGTGGTTAAAAACGTTGGCTAAAACATTTAGCTATCATCTTTAACCAATTTATACAATACTTTTAGCTTAAATGTTATGGATAAATAGCTGAATAAGTTAGCTATAAGTAATGGCCAATTATTGAAAATGTTAGCTAAAAGTTATAGATTATAGATTATTATTAGCCTATCTAAAATTTGCCTGAAATTGGTTGAAATCGTAATATATATATATGTGTATATATATATATATATATATATATATATATATATATATATATATATATATATATATATATAATCTGAACAGTTGAAATCATTAGTCTAGCTAAAAATGATGGCTAAATGATTGAAACTGTCTGTCACCTGATGGATAAGTTGTTAAAAGTTAGTAGTAACAGATTAACAGGTGAAGTTAAAAGTAATAGATGAATGGTTAAAAGCTGGTAACATCAGGGCTGCCCAAAATGACCCACAACGAGGACCGATTCAGCCTACAGAATGTTTCTACAGAGAGAAATAATAAACAATAATAATAAATTCAATAATAATAATAATAATAATAACAACAATCATAATCATCATAATAATAATATAAACTATCAAAGGAATTACTGTTTATGTTGTTTTTTGTGAGCCAAAATGCTCTTTAAATATGTAGGGCTCCTAATTATGATTATTAATGTGTTCAGGAAGTCAATTAAAGGAAATTGGGGTCCAACCACTACTGAAACCCTGAGAGCCAGAGATTATTCTGTCATTAACACAGGAGAGAACATTTAAATCACACTTTCCTCTCAGGGCTTCCGTATCGTACCATTTTGCAGCTTAACAATACAATACAGGAGGTGTTTGTGTTTGGCCTGTGGTCCATTTTAAAGTTTTAGTTCTGTAAAAAGGTTTGGACACTCGTCAGATTAAGCTGACGATCTGACATCTAGCTTCTGCTACTAGTTACAATGCAATCTGGACAGAACCAACCTAAGAACTGACATCCAAACTGTATGAAACAATATCCACGGTTATATAGTTCACAGTCTTAAATAACATCCAGTAACATTAGTTCATATGAACAGAGTTGGAACATGACTGGTGTTTATTGAGAGCACCTCACTTCCTCTAATGGTGCTGAAGAGGTATATGTCTAAAAATATTCTCACTCTCCAAGCATTCAAAATTATTTTCAAATGCATTTGGACAATTTATTTAGAACTTCTTGTGGAGTACAATAACTACACTATGTAAATAATAAATACAATGAATCATACTTTCATTGTATTTTCTTTTCTATGACATCCTCGGGCAATTTGTCACATAAATCCATGTTGGAAACACTCACTGACCCACACACCCACACACACACACGCACGCATGCACAGACAGACGTACACAAACACACGGTCGGATGGGGCAAGCATTGCTTCATAAACAATTGCAGCCACACACGCTCACGCCATGAAAACAGCACTAATGGGAAAAAGATGAGAGGGCTCACAGCGAGCACACCCAGCCGGAGGAGCAGAGAGTCGGCTGTTGGACACCGCGGGCACAGCCCTGACAGCCTGGGATCAGATAGAAGACCGCTGCCTGAGGTCACATTGTTAACAAAGTCCGCTCGGATTGCGAGGATGAATATTATACATTAGATCTTTATGCCATTCGTGGGTTATTTTAATTTCTCTCTCGTGGATCTCGGTGCTTTTAGTTCTATCCGTTGAGTGCGTGCAGCTTATTCTTGCAACTGCTGCATGCCCAACTTAACATATTGCTGCACTTTTCAGCACAATTTACATGTCTGAAAATTATAAATCAATTATAAATCAGGTTCAAATATCATTTTTTAAATGCTAAGATAACTTGGACCATATTATTGTCCTTTTACTATTTTAAAAAGTCCTGTTTCTGCTCTTTTGTGAGGAGTTCTTAACAGTTCTGACTTGTTTGGATCAATCAAATGCACAGATGTGAAATAATGAATGCTCAAAGTCAGTTAAAAAAAAAAAAAAAATGTCCAGAGCTATTATCAGAGTGAAGGCACACAGTTTCGGGGCACCCAATGATAAAGTGTGATGTCCATGTAAACCAGCAGCGAGAGGAAACGGCCCCTGTGCTGTTAAGGAAAAACTGTGTCATCTTGTTTATTTTCCTTTGGTTTGCTGTCTTTTCCAACCCATAGGGCGCGATGATAACAGAAAAATATTGCGGCCTCCACGTCCTCACAGTGGACGGCCCCTCCAATCCGGCGAGGGACCACAAAGGCCCTTGGAACAACATTTTTGCTGCGAGGGAGAGGAGCAGGAGTTACAGCCTGTGTGTTAATGATGGCTCACTGGTGATTCCCTCACATGTTTGTTCAGATTTTGGCTCTGCTTATACACACAGGCACAAATCAACTCCCTTTTTTTCCCCTTCTCTCTCTCTCTCCCTCTCCCTCCGTCCTGATGGTGTCTCATCTTCCAGAGCCGATACTGGCCGCTGCCGACACTCCTGACTCGGAGCCGGCCTCAGATCTGTGCTACTCCTGATCTCGGATACTTTTTCGCGTCCCGTCTCCTCCTGAAGAAACAAATTCACCTCCAAAAAAACTCTCATTAATTTCTCCCCATAATGCCGACTCTATCACTTCTCCCTCCCGTCTTCATCCGTGATGTGTATCCGCTGAGACTGAATAATATTTGGACAGGTGTTCTCTCATATACATTCACTTCAAGGGGGCCAGTGTGCCGTTTCATTGCAGTTTCATAAAGAGGAAGAGAAGAAGAGGAAGAGAAAAAAAAGGCAGCATATCCCGGCTGGTGGATTGTTAAGCCGGCACTGTATACTGTAGCCTATACTGTATGTGTAATCCCTAACAATAAAAAACTGTTTAGCACTAATTTTCCTTTACTTTTAAAACCTTCTTTTTTTCCCCCTGTTTCAGACAACTGTGGAGGCCACATCTGGAAGACAGATGTAGTCCCAAAGCTTATTCTCTGCCTTTGACTCTCTCTCTCTCTCTCTCTCTCTCTCTCTCCTCTCCCTGGCATTCACTGCTTCTCACTCACTCTCTCCCAACTCTCTCTTTCTCGTGTCTCTCCCTCCCTCCCTCCCTCCCTCCCCTCTCTTTTTGGGAAACATGAGAGCTGGGCTAATTCTCTCTCTCTCTCTCTCTCTCTCCCTCCCCTCCCCTCCCCTCTCCTCCCTCCCAGCCCGGCCGCCGGACCACCCACATTCGGAAACGCCTAGCTGTTCCTGAGGCAGAGCCGGCGGCAGTTTAGAGAGAGAGCGACAAGAGAAGAGAGATGTAAGGATGGGTTATGACTGACGGTTTTAGCAGAGTATCAATTACATCAATGTCAAAGCCATAACCTGCCATTGTGTGCGAATGGAGGACAGAGCCTGGGAGAGAGAGGGGGCCGCCTCAGAGCCTCGGATCAGTTTGAACGCAGCACGAATCCCGCGCCGTTGTTTTTCCCGCACCACAGCTAACTTTATCCACTGACTTCAGACTGCAACACACACACACACACAAACACACACACACACACACACACATACACACAAAACAACTAAATTCACATGCTGTGAGAGCTGCTTTTAGTAAATGCTGGGCACTTTTAGACTGAGACACATTTGTCCAAGAATCTGCTTTCTAGAATTAAAACATCTCAGAGAAGAAGGAAAGAAAAAAAAACTGTGGAATGTACTTAAAACAGCAGCTTTTATTTGCTTGGGAGGCAGTAAATAATTATCTTTCAATTCAGCGCATACATGTGAACTCTGATGTAAGGGTCAATGGCTCCCCCCTGTGGAGGTTTCTGAGTATTACCTCTTTACAAAAGTGTACTTTTTACCATCTTTCTAAAAAGTCTAAAAGGTTTGAAAGGTTGATACTGATAAGATTTCAATGGCTGATAAATAATGTATTGTGTCTTTACAGGTCTGATGAGGACAGCTTGTGTGGTGCCAGGTTCTGAAGAGTCTTTTTGGCTGGTGTACAGTTTTAGTTTTTAGTTGCTCGATAATGTTTATATCAGCAGTGGATAAAATCTCCACTTTCATGAGAAAGGGTTTCCCAATAGGGATGAACCCACACACAAGTATCGCCTGATTCTGTGGTTCCTCTCAGCTCCTGAGGAGCTTTGTTTAGTGTATTAGTGTCGGAATAAAGAGCTATTTAACAATAATTGTAATAAAAATATCACTGACAGCAGCTTTAAAGCAAAAAAAAAAAAAAATACCCTAACCCTTGACTATGGTCAGTTAAAAAAGGTGACAGCTCACTAACACATTAGTATTATCACCATAAAAGATGGTATAAAGTCAGTGTGGTGCTTTACAAAGCTTGTTTCTGCTGCTCCCAAGTGGCCAAAAACTCAAAATAGCAGGTTGACTTCTGCGGCCCTAATGGAGCACTGTAGTAGAACTTGATTCATCATTTGCATTTAGAACTGGTTCCCAGTAAGTTGAGCTGTCAAGATGAATAACTAAGCTAACTGGAAAGGGCTAGAGGAACCTATACACCAGCCAAAGGGATTTTCAAACCTGGCAACCCATCCGTAGCTCTAATAATGAGTTATTACTGATCTATGAAGCATGATTTGTAAATCATTAACAAGCCATTAGATAATACAGTTCACACAGCTTGCTTTACCAGAGAGTGGTGCACATCTAGAAATCTGGTGCTCGGTGGTCAAACATAAATACTGTTTTTTGGGAATTGCTCGCTGGCAAGCTAATAGCTCAGGAATACACTGGTGGGTGTGCTGAACACAGTGGAAGGACTTTAAAGTGCAACTTAATGCATAAACATGAGATTACCCCTCATTTAGTTTTCTGTGTGTGTCTTCTCTTCACCTCAGTAGCCACCGATCCCACAGTGGCCCCCATCATACCTCCGAACGGCCCTCCCACAAACAGGCCGACCAGGGCTCCCAGCAGGGCCTCCCTTCTCACAAAGGAGGGCAGCCACTTGGTCCAGCACGTCAGCTTCTCCCACAAGACCCGCAGAAACGAGGGAGCGGCGGAGGCAGGTGAGACGCCGGCAGAGGGGAAAATATTATCCACATCCACGTCCAAGTCATCGACGCTCCTCTCCGCCTCCTCCCGCGCTGCTTCCATTTCCTCCTCTGTCACGTCGTCCTCCGGTGGGGACTCCTCCTCTCCTCTCCTCTGTCTCACCACCTCCACCTGCCGCCCCCTCACTCTCTCCTCGGCCTCCTGGTACAGAGGGCAGCTGAAGTGTTGCGTCCCGCTCTCTGCCACAGCCTGCTCCACCTTCTCCAGCAGCTCCTCTACGGCTTTCCCCTCCGCCGCTCCTCCGCCGCGGGTCTCCAGGGTGTGGTAGCGGTCGCCGCATCTTTCCACCAGCTCCCCGAGGTCCTTCCGCCAGGTGACGAGGTAGTCCTCCAGCCCCTCGTCCTCATCCAGCTCCTCGGTGTGGGTGAAGAGTATGATGGTGTGCATGCTTACAGCAGAGGGGCCGAACAGCTCCGTCAGGACATCCAGCGCCTTGGCCTCTCCATCAGCTGGCTGGTTCACGGGGACACACAGCAGGAAGGCATGAGGACCAGGACTGGATAAGGAGATGAAGGACGATATGTGTCTTCTTCTTTCTGTTGGGTCGCAGTCTGAGTCGAACCAGGCTGGACTGGAGACTACCACCACCTGCAGAAGTGACACAAGCAGCAATGGTTATTTTTCTTGCTTTTGAGGCATGTTAATGCTACAAATGACTGTCACTGACACAGAATAGTGTTGTATTTCTGTTTTTTTTCTTCACTTTTGCTGACTGCTGGAGTAGTCAGGCTCGTTACATGCATATTTACATGTCAGTTGTTTTTGTCAGGTCTCGTATTTCATGTTTTTCTTGTATTTTTGTGGTCATTAACCTTTCAGGTGTCCCCTTTGCACAGGTAAGGTGTGTCTCTGTGCTTGTTTCATGTCTGAAGAAGGGCTGAAGTATGTGGATGTAAGCAGGTATGTGTATACAAATATGTGTATGTATTTACTTTATTAACTTTTATGTTTGTCTAAAGATAAATGTCAATAAAATATTCATCATAAAAACAAGAAGACGTATTAATATGCGACCACTTTGTTCCCAGACACATTACTTTTCCCATTTCTGAAATGTGATTTGGACATTATGAGCCTTTATTAAAGTTATAATCCTTTAAGGTTCATTATGTAGTTTTTGTTTCGTTGTTTTAATATCTTTTTAATATCAGTGAGGTAATAATATAACTATTTTTTCCATTAATGAATAAACAAGCTGTTCTCATGAGGTCCCAGGACACTGTTTGACGCTAGAATGGTGGCTGGGTCCGCCACATATAAACAAAGTAAAACGGAATGAAATTGTGTTGTCCTTTATTCGTGTGTGGCCACTGAATTAGTATACACTCTTCAGTTACCTCTCTATGTCGCAGTTTGTATTACTTTACTCAGTTTGTGTAGTTGGTGGCAGGGTCCACCATTCCTGTGCTGGTCTAGAAATGCGCACGTGATCCACAGGAAATGATGCATGCACTTACTGAATTCAATTTGGTAGACAAGAGACTGCATATACGCACACAATCTATGATCTGTATGATGTAACCTGAGACCGCGAACAGCCGGTCCCGAGGTGTGTTTGTGTTGGCAGAGCTATCGAAATTTATAAATAACATTGTTTTTTAGTGTTCTTTTGAATGTCTGACAGAGATTGATAAACATGCCATTTCAAGCAGAACTCAGGGAAATCTATCACTATGTTTATAGTGTTCCTGCCAGCAACCAAAGGTGATGCCAAATCAACCTGAACTAAGAACCCTCCACAAGAGACTGCATCCTTGGATAAGGGATGAAGTTAATGTTGTGGCATATTAACTTGATAATCAAAAGATTGGAGTGTTATAGAGGTCATTACTCAAGAAACCTAGTAACCTAGTAACCTTACTGATGATGACATTAGGCTGTATGATACTTGGATTTTAAAGGTGCACTTTCAGGAAAGAAATCTGAATCAGAAGAGTGCCTGAACAAACTTAATAATCAAACTCTCCTTGTTTCCATGACTGAATAAACTGGATCCTGCCACCTTTCTAGCTTCAAACAGTGTTCAGGGGGTCTTTTCCTCTGAGAACAGCTTGTTTATTCTCTAGTCAAAAAAAATCATTTTTTATTAATAATATTAGCGAAAACTTTGAGTTTGATCCTTTAAACTGGAATTTGTATGTATCCTTTGATATTCCCTTGCCTTTGTTGCTTCATATTCTAGAAGTTAACTTTAAAAACAACCTCAAAAGAGTTTTAAAGAAATACCTTCTCCCTCGAGCCATGAAGCCTTGTGTTGTGTGCATTTCACCCCCACCTGCCTGCCTGCAGCCTCTCCTCTGTGTTTGCTGCACCCCTGGGTGATGGCGGCTTCTGGGTCCTGCTGGGTGTCCTGCAAGCCCAGGATGGTGGAGACCACCGACGCCTCCCCTGCCCCCATCCGGCCGAGCACCACCAGCCTCAGCTCTGCTCGAGAGGAGACACACAGACATGTGAACAGCTGAGGGTCCAGCCCCATGCTGCTACAGGGGCGTAGTGTGTGTGTGTGTGTGTGTGTGTGTGTGTGTGTGTGTGTGTGTGTGTGTGTGTGTTATCCAGAAAGGAAGTTTTCAAACGCACTGGTGTCATTTGATCATAATAAGATAAAATAAACTGTTGTGTTCTCTGCTCGGTGACAGTTGTCAGAAGATAGTAACGCTATCGTGGCACCATCACATTTCCAAACAGTGGCAGCGCCCTTTGCAGCTGCTCTCCCCCCTCAGTCCGCACCACATACCGACAACACGCAGATGAGAACCGCCCCTCCTGACTTTATCTCCTCTTATATATACACCTCACAAACACAGCTCTTAAAAAATGACATGTTGTAAAGAATTATCAAGCCTACCTGGTTGTGAAGCGGATGCAGACATGACTGCTCCCGCTCGCTGCTGTACGTGTTGACTGCTGAACCAGGGATGGGTTGACTTCCTGGTTCCTGCAGGCTGACTCAGCCCGGCCTGTCCCCGCTGCACTGGACTCAGGGCTGCTGTGGGGCCGCGAAAGCAGAGGCCCGCGGACCCTGGAGTGACTCAACACTTTTCTTATCATTCCAGTCCACTTGTGTCCGGTTATATTTTATATTACAGTATGACAAAGTGTGGGCACGCAGCAAACACACTGAAACGTAACAAGTAATAAGGAAAATGACTTAGATATTCAAAGTAGCCTGCTCAGTGAAGACGAACCCTAATGTATCATTAGATTATTATCTTAGCATGGTCTGAGAGGAGCTCTTCTCTGTTATAGTTGGTTGGGGTGAAGCTTATTGGGAACTTTTCTGAGACATGTGACAGTATTTCCAAGATTTCCCAAAATGCACCATGAAATGTTTTAACTAGAAAAATGATGTTTGACAATTATGACAGTAGTAGCCAATTTTTATTTATACCAAAACATATTTTATAAGCTTTGTTTGTTTTGTCTGTCAAGTAAGCCGTAACTAACGCTGTTAATGTACTTGTACAAATGTACTTTGGACCACTGAAGCGAACAACACCAGACTGTACAATCATGCTAGCAGCTCTGTTAGCTGTACTTAAGCTGAATTTTGAGCTAAAGGCTAATGATCGCTCGCTAACAGGGTCAAAATGACAATTCTACATCCTGATGTTAACCATATTCTTAATTTAGCAAGTAAGTGTGCTAACATTTGATAATTAGCATGACACAGACTACAGCTGGGGCTGATGGGAATGTCATTCAAAATGTATCCTGTTAGGGAATACATTTTCATTCATAGCTTTCTTGACATCAAATCCAAGGTCAGGGTCATGGAGTTGGGCTTTGACGGGTTCATTATGAATGGTCGATTCCGTCTCCATCCTTGGACGGTAAATAACAATCGATGTGCATTCCAAAGTTCATGGTAATCCATCCAAAAGTTGTCAAGAAATGTTAACAGCATAGTGCCAGGAGAGGAAAGGAGTCACCAGCCATTCATCCTCTGACCACCAAGAATATCTATAAAATGTCATGGTGATCCATCCAGATAGTTGGTGAAACATTTTAATGTGCACCAAAAGGGATGAAACTAGCAACCAGCATTTTGATCCCTACAGCCAAGCTGCTAGCATGGCTAATGAAAGTGCAGAAGCTGAATTAGGGAACAGGTCATAATTTAATGCTGCCATTTTGTTAAATGTCCGACATTGATTCGTTTATACAGCTCCTGATTACAACAAGGTAGCACCTAAAGGTGTTTTTGATCACTTTTGAAATTCTACAGTACAGTCAAAATCTAAACACTGTATGCACAGCAAAATATCAAATGTAAAAAACAGTAAGGCATGGCAGCGCTTGTTACATGGTAAAAGAAAAACTTAGCAGGTGCCAAATATATTACGTTATGTTGATGATGACGACCAAAAGTCAACGACTTCAATGTTCCTGTACATTTCCTTTAAAAAAAAACAGCCATCCGTCTCATACACCAACAGTCAGTCCCACTTCACAGCTAGATAAACACATACATTCAATATTGTACATACAAGCGTACACTCAATCATACAACAGCACACTGCACAGTAACAGTAAAACTAAGCTGACATGCCAAGAAAAGATTAACGTGTTCAGTAAAATGTTTCCTTTAAAAATATAACAATTAGAAAATTAAGAGAACAAGGTCTTTAAAAAAATACTTTAAAAACAAGTTGACGCTAGAAATATCCGGTTTTCAGATGCCAAGCAGTGGCTTAAATTAAAGTCCAAGGATCACTCCTGCCAAACATGTTGACTTGGTCATCATCCTTCACTCACAGCCCAGGCATGATGTAGGCAATGTTGTCCAATGTATTCGACTGATAGAAGAAGAGAGAGAGAGCTTTGTCAGAAAACGGCACTGGGTCACATATACAACACCTGAATATATGCAAAGAAAATGTAGTCTATACAGACGAAACTTGCTGTGACAAGTTCTAAAGCTGAAAACACCCACAGAGATTTAATTTCAATCATTAATTATATATGCTTATACTATACCAGGACGTTTCGAGGACATCCGTTTAACTGTGGTATCTGCGCTGTGAGACAGGTCAGTGGTCCCAGCGCACACAAGATGGAGTCCAGAAGGACAGACAGACTCCCGGACACTGCCACCATCCCCTAACACAAAGAAACGTCAGTCACATGAGTCAAATTCCAATGTAATGTCATGAAACATCTCTGTATTACACTTCAAACACAGAAGCACTGTAAACTGTCCTGTAAACACAGTATGTGCATGCATGCCTGTGGACACGTACCTCTGTTTCCTGTAGCCGATGCCCAATCAGAGACAGGGACTCTCCCAGGAGCTGCAGGTGAGCTGCTGCATCAATGGGATCCACATCTGGGACTCGTGCCGGGGATAGGGACACTGTGCTGGGCGCTCTGTTTGGTGACACCATCCCTGTTCCTGTTCCTACAACTGTCATAATTGAGAGACAACGGAAATCAGCAGTGAGAGGACGAGGCGTTGAGAATCAGTAAATCTTCTTCATCAATGCGTTGCAAACCTTCATGTTATGGTCAACGTTACCTTTGCTTTTGGTCTCACTGGCGCTCTTGTGTTTGACCGTGGTGGCCTCAGCTTTGTTCTGTTTGTGCTGCAGATACTGAGCTTTCTGCCTCCAAACCTGCAGAGAAAACACACCACAGTTATTGAACCACCACAACTGAAAGCACAAACAGTGATACTCAAAAGCTTTTCCAGGATTAATTACAAGTGAGGCAAAAACATACTAATTTGTCTTTCTCGGGCATCGCCTTCCACACCTCTGCCAACTTCTTGCTTAGCTCACCAAACACTGCGGATTAGACGCAAAAGCATATTGTTTAAAATGTGTATTTTGGTGATATTTAAGAGCTTGATATGCTAATCAGTGCTTAGTGTTACCCACCTAGTCCTGGCTGTTCAGCATTTATGTTGACTCTGTACTCCTTACAAAACACCTGGTACGCTGATGTGTTCTTCTTCTTGGGCTAAAAGGGGGCAAAGAAAAAAACACCAATAATGCAGAATGCACTTTTATCTTTATTTAACTCCAAAGGCGTGAGTGAAATATTACTTCAGATTTCTGGCAGTCAAACCTCAAGACTGAGCAGTATCGTACCTTGTCTTTTCCCTTGTCATGCTTTTCTCTGTCTTTCTCCTCTTTCTTCTTCTTCTTCTCTGTCATTCCATCATTGCCTTGATGGTGGTGTGGAGGGACGGGTGTGCCCATGGCATACATTGGACCAACAGCGCTGTGAGTGACAGTCGGGTGGGAGTGGCTGTGGCCTCTAGATGAGTCTGGTGAGAGTGATATTCAAAGACAAAACAGTGGAAATCAACTATCATATGGACACAATCAGCTCATGGATCAGTGCAATCAATTTTTCGGTACAGCTACAAGATATTAGCAAACAGTAAACTCACCACCGAATCCTTTGCTGTGCTTCTTGTCCTTGCCACTCTTCTCCTTGTCTCTGTCTTTCTCTTTGTCTTTTTTCTTCTTGCTTTTTTTGCTCTTCTTCTTCTTTTTTGACAGGTGTGTGTACGAATCATCTATAACCAGCTCGCCAGCCTCAAGTTCACCCCCAGACGAGGAGCTGTCATCCCCCATGCCACCTCCATAATGGCCTGTATGAAAGAGAACACAACAGTATATATCAATAAAAACCAGGCGCACTAATAATATCTACAGTACATGGAACACAATTTAGGGAAATCCTACCTTCCACCTCCACCTCTTTACCCACTACAGGCAGCGGATCTCGACTCTGCTGCAGTTTCTTCTTGGGCATCTTTGACATCTGTAACCTGTCTCTGTCCTTCTCTTTCTTCACACCTCCTTTGGAAGAGTGGGGTGTGAACGGGAAGCTCTCTCCCTCCTCTTTCTCCGGCGACATGATGAGCTTCATCTTCAGGCCGTCCGCCTCGCGCAACGTCAAGGGCTCCTCTTTGGGAGCCCCGCCGTGGAATAGAGACGACTTGGAGGAGGACGAGGAGTGCTTCTTGGAGGAGGATGACGATGAGGACACGGGGCGGGAGTGAGAGAAGGAGTGGCTCCCTTTGCTTCCACCGCCGCTGCTGTTCTCTCGTTTGCGGTCCTTGGAAGAGTGCGATGAGAAGGAGGGATAGGAGGGCTTCTTGTGCAAGTGGGGACTGGGGTCTGAACCTGTGGCCAGCGGAGAGGTGATAGCCTGCAGGAGACCCATCGCTGTATCTGTCGGGTGGGAGGAGGACGGGGAGGAGAGAGTAGGGGAGCGGTCTGCAGACTTGTGCTTTTTCTTGTGGGGAGGTGGTCCTGAACCATCGTGGTCTGATACAGGGAAGATAAAGGAAAAGATAGAAGTAAATACAAATGCAGTATTATCCTTTGTGACAATATATGATCATTACAACATATCAACGTTCTCACCTCTGTAATAGTAGTCATCACTATGTTTCTTCTTCTTCTTGTGTGATTCCCCTCCAAGCAGAAAAAGCTCTGAATCCTGATTTGGAATGACACACATGTTGTCAATTAACAAATTCACTGACACATAGGTCCAACATATTCAAATGTGTAATAACACCATGACAAGCAGCATAATATCTTAAAGCTTTCTGTGATATAATTTCCATTAGGTCAGGCTACTGCAGAGCGAAATCTCACCTTAGGCCGCTTCTTGGAAGACTTTCGGACCTGAGCAGCGATCTCTTCTTCCTCCCTTAGCAGGTCCTTGTACGACCTCCTCTTCTCTCTCTGGCTGCGACCAGCCACAAGGCCCCTGTCTCCTTCCATCCCCATGTCTAGAACACACGAAATGCAGTTTATAATCCTAACCTCAAAAGCAAAATTGGGATTAACAAAGCCTGTACATCAGAAATGCAATTACATGCACTTTACATGCCATTACCCATTCCTCCTTTACTCTTGATCTCCTCAAAAGCCATGGCCCCTCCTTTGTCAACACGTATAGTTGTTCCAGTCTGTCACTGACAACATTAGGCAGGATACTGACCTGTGATGTCAACACCAAGAGAAAAAAAATTTAAATGCAGTTTAAAGTTACGAATCTAAAAATGATTCATTCTGGTGAAAACTACTGAGAGCAGTTCAATGTAACACAATGACAATGAAGTAAAAAGCTTGGCCATTTTCCCCGCATCTTATCACGCTGTTTCCATCAAAAACAAGGTAATTATACTTTAACGGGTACTTACTTACTATAATGCTACAAGTAACCATGCTAAGTCCTGTACCGAGCAGGCTAAGCAGCACTGGATCTGCGGGTAAGCTTCACATAACGCGACTCAAAGTGGAGAAGTGCTCCACGTTTGGCTGCTTCTTCACGAAAAGTGCCATTTGCGTTATATTACGACAATAAACAAAGTTCTCTGTCATCTACAGTAGAGTACGATAACATGATAGCACAACAAATTCCCGCCTACTTTCATAAAGATACACAAACACACCCCCTCTCCATTTACTTGGGAGTCCCTAGCTTTCCCAGCATTTCCAGCACCCGAATCCGCCTCGCCGCGCGTACCCTCGGCTCGCCGGTGAAGGCGGACGAGGAAAGGCCGAGGCTTCACCCACAGCCAGGCCGCGGTCGCCTCCAATGCACAGAACACTGTGGTCTACATGCATTCAACTCTGCTCATGTCTTCAGCCCATGTGAGTGGTAGCATGTGTAGTTTACGAAGACCAGGAGGAGAGAAAAAAATGTGTTTATTAGATATTACTACCTCTATGGGGTCTCCAATTTACGCGGGTCCGGCCGCCATCTTTTAATATCGGCAATACAACAATACGTGTCCACGCAGGGGAGGGGCTTTGGTAATACAGCCAATCAGCGTAGAGGATCAGCAGAGGAAACGTAGCCATATTAGCAGCACATTCGCTAACTCTGATCCTACTATCCAAGATACAACTGCTCAAGGCCCTCTCATTGAATATGTTCATAGTAAATAAGTATATTAAATCACCATTGATGAAAGACAACATTTCACAAAAATAGCCAAACATATCGATTTATTGATTCACATATATCCATTTCCAAAGACAGCCAAATCATTTTTTACAGTACAGTTCACATAGAAACATAACATGCAGTACAAGAAATGAAGGCAACAAGATACCAAGATGCTGTTGATAAGAAAACAGAAAATACAACAGTGAAAACTGTTTAATCGTTTTGGAGAAATTTCTCATAATTATCACAGGACTTAGCCAATGATGGCAGGCAAAGAACATATCGGCACACTATGTGACTCACATACACAGACACACACACTCACACTCACAATAGCCCCATTCACACTTCCCTTACAATGCGGGAATCATATGCTGATACTCTGCCTTTCAAGTTTCAGATGCGGAGAGGGTGGACAGTAACGCTGCGGCTCTGATCCACCTCCAGAGGTAGTATCAGAGCCGCAGCAGAGCTGAGCCCATGTCTGTGTGAATGGAAAGGCTGGTAGCGCAGAACAGGGGTGTCGGTCTGACGGTGTTCACAGACTGACTTAACAGATCCTTCACTCATCAAATAAAAGAGAACTGTCCGACACTTATACCCACAAAGCAACATTACAGGACCAAACAACAGTAATGTGGTAACTGGTAGTGTCTTTGGCAACTTATGAGGACAAAAATATCCATACATGGAAAAGCCTCTGTCATCCTGTCTGTCCTACTGACTCTTGTCAGTAAGACATTTCTGCCTGAAAAACAGAGTCTGTCCCTGGCAGCAGGGCAAGGCAGCTCCTGCAGTTGGATGCCAGTGATTATATGACGCGATGTAGAGCAAATAACTTTAACTCACCATGTCTTTGTCGCTTTCCACTATTGTGTTGTTGCCAACATGTCTCTGGAGACTTGTATTGAAAAAAATGAGTGCGACGCTCAGCCCTCCCCACGAGTGGAGACAGGGTCCTCTATCTACTGATGGCAGTTATGTAATTATGCAATTTAGAGCAAAAAACGTTACCTTGTCATTCTCCAGGACGCATGGTGGGCCAGGATCTCAATCACGACACATTATAACTGCGTCCAAATGTATAAAAGAGTCAGCAGATACATGATTAGATTAACAGATGGAAACCGGGGAACACGCTGTCGTGATGTGTACGTCACGCCTCTTTTGATTCCACAGTGCTGTGTGAAAAGACACACTGGAGCGGCTTGGGTTCAGGGTGAACAATCAAAAGCGACGTAAAGGCGAGCCGTCGTTGTCGCAATAATGCAGAGTCTGTGTGTGAAAAGGGCCGTACTCTCTTTTTCTCACATACACACACACATACACACAATAGAGAGCTGAGGTCCCACTTCACTTCAGGGTTTGCTTCCTGTCCTCAATGTGTATTTTTCCCTTAGGGGTTACTTTCATAATTTTTCTGAAGAGCTTATGTGTGATAAAAAAATCTGTTCATAGGCTAAACAAATATCTACCACAAAACAGCAATGGGCTTTAGAATTTAGGCAGCTTTTCATTCAAACCAATAACATACTTGTTAGCATTTTAAGCACATTAAAGTCTAAGGTGCAGTGACACTATCAAAACCTAATCAGAGATATAAATGCTAACAGGATGCTCATCGTCTTTTCTTGGTTAAGATGATAAGGTGTCTTTCCGGTTCTGCAGATAAATATTTAATTTGGAATATGGACAGAAAACCTCCCAGCAATATAGATGAGCGTTTGCTCGTCCTGCCGAGGTAATTGGAGCAGAAACTTCCTTTTAGACGGAGCAGGACTTCAGCTCTCTATACACTTCCTCTATACACTACCTATCCCCCAAATTCTGTTTCTGTAGACTGAGTGATGTAAAACTGGCCAACAAATCTGTCACCTCATCCACCTGAAGAGAAAAAAAGAAAAAATACATACAACCATGTATTAGTTAATTACCGTGAAATTACAACAACAATTACATACTTATTGCATGCAAGTCTAAAAACACACATTTGATTTTGGTTTCACCTGTGTGGCTGTTTTTAGGCATGTCAATCTGATAAACATTAGAAGTGAGTATGTGGGTCTCACCTGCTCTTTGGTGCGCGTGTGCTGCAGCCGTGTGGAAATATGCTCCAGCCTCTCTTTAGCTTCACTCTGACCCATTAAGTTCAGGTATTCCCTCAGCATCTGAATAATCTGAAAGGGAAAGTCGGATATAAAAATCTTCAGCATGCCTACAACAATTAGGATCCATCCAAAACCCCAGAGTCTTGACTCACTAAGCCAGGCAAGTTAATTATCTACCTGTGTGACTTCCCCTCTCAGGGTTTCTAAGCTGCGTGAATCTCCCTCCTGCAGAATATTAAGCTTGGAGCGCGCTAGATGCAGAGGGGTCCTTCCAGCACGGTCGAGGGCGTCCACACGGGCTCCTTAACAGAGACAATAACAGCACAAATCTCTAAGTGGCACATATTTATTAAGTAGTCTCCATCGATTATCAACCGTTACGGAACAATGATCATACTCTATGGAGTTTATTAAAGCAACACCATATTGAAATATTTTTTGGGTGAAATCAGGCACCCCCACACAATTTCTGAGTGCAACACCACTGTAGTAAATAGAAATCCCAGGTCTGTAAGAATTTGTCAGCTGTAACATAAGTGCTAACTACAAACAAAACTCATTTCGTCCTAACAATGTTTTAATTTGAAAACTTATGTTGAAGTAAACATGTATCTAATGCTGTGATCCTACGCTCTCACTGAAGGTATAAGTGCAGAAACAAGTGATGGGGGGAGGAGTGGCTGAGACACAGACAGTGACACCATTCACTCTGTTACAAGACACTGTACCATCAACATGATTTTCAAGCTGTCAGAGGTTCCACAATGTTTATTTAACTCGGTATCAGTAATGTTATAAATTAGGAACATCATTCAAAATCTGTTGAGATATAAATGTATTTTTAAAGTGCAACATACAGACTAGCTCCACAACATTATGTGGCTACAGTCCTGCACCAGAACAATATTTTGACGGAGTGTTATAAATTACTTTAAAACAACAACAAATTCTGTCTGTTGTAAGCTGTACAGGGAACTGTGAATTATTGGAATTTTACCAGAGCCACAGAGAAAAGTTTCTGATTGGCTGACTGGCAGCCAATTGGAATATATACTAGGACAGCAACTTACTTTTAAAAAGTATCCTAGGTTCTTGCTCTAGTTTAAGTTTTTGGCAAGAGACCACGGCACAGGTAGAGTAACGTTACATGAGAAGTCTGTTTTGGAAATTTGCAAGGATTAACCTCCTTCATGCATTATACTTTATCTATACTTACAAACAGTGTTTAAATGCATAACTCCAAAAGGATAATTGCTCCGCTTTATTTTCAACTAACTCAAAAAGAGCTCTCCTGTAATGGGAGACTGAGCAACACGTGTACACAAAGTATTCCAACACTACAGTGGTCTCACCTCCTCTCAGCAATGTGGTGATCACAGGCACATGGTTGGTACAGGCCGCTGCGGAGACACAAGGTAAAATGGGCACGTTGCAACACAAAACACAAGCATAGATGGAGCTTTAAAACACTAGTTGCACGTGAAAGAAAACTTCACTGAAATGTTGCCTCATCTTATTCTGCAGTATATATCTGATCATTGAAACACATGTGAGCGCCAAGCAGCTGCACTGTTGTGTGTCAAAGTGAAACCACCATCACACGCATTACTGACCACAGCGCTACAAGTTTCACAGCACGAGGATTGTTCTTTCTTACCCAGATGGAGGGGGGTATTGCCCAGACTGTCTCGCTGGTTGGGGTCAGCGCCGTGGCTCAGCAACAATTGCACTACAGTCATAAAAAAAAAGACATTTGACACAAGGAAATGTAATTGTTCTAAAATGCAGTTGCGATGACGGGAAGTGTAGGAAGTACAACGGCTGCGACTGAAAACAATAATGGGACCAAGGGAGGACTAAACCTATGGGTAAAATTTAAATGTGGGAAATTTAAATGTGACTGCTTGACTAATATCTTCATTATTCGGTGATGCTACAACAGGATGGACTGTAGCTAGCATGGTGGCTTACACCCTAATCTTCAAACTGCATGATGCTCTCTCTCTCTCCAACCATCCAGCTGCACTGTACGTAATTTCCCACGATACTGTCATCACATTCTTATCACCAACCTACCAATGCTCTCATTGCCATTGCAGGAAGAGAAATGGAGGGCCGTCCTTCCCTTGTCATCGGCTGCACAGGGGTCGATGTCATCTTGCAGGAGCTTTCGGACTGGAAGAATACAGCTTTTATTAGCAAAACACAGCCACAAATCATCCTTCTCTCACCCCACTGCATCCCCTCACTGCTCCTACCTGTGTCGATGTCATTGCTGTTGGCTGCCTCCCTCAGTCTTTTCACAGCTGTGGAGATAAGACATTCAAAGTGACCGACAGGTATGTAAATGCTGCTTTATGATCGAAGGGGGGTCAGGTTGCATGGCATCAGATCAACAAAGGCATCAGTCACAAGAACTCCAGCTCAACTTTACAGAGAGGTACTTGTTGAACAGACACATGGCAGTGATATTAAGAGGGGACACTGGAGCTGACTGGCTGCATTACACTGGTACTGAACTTCATCACCTTTACCTGTCCGGTAAAAGGTAGCTTAGGCTTCATATTGTAAAAAGAAAAGCACCATGCTCTCACACACCATGACGTCACATAAACAAATGGAGATACCAAGTCAAACTATTATTACCTACGTTATTACAAACGTTAGCATGGATTTTTTAAGCTAAACTTACAAATACAGCAAACGCCTAGCCACACACACACACACACACACACACACACACACACACCTTGTTTACTTTACACATTAACATACAATATAACAGCCCCTTACCATAAATATCTTTGCCAATAGGACCGAGGTTCCGCACCACCCTGTGCTGCCGCCTGGCCCTGCTCCCCGTCATCTTCCCCAGCTTGCTCGCCACCACACCGGAGCCAAGCTCGGCTCGTCCCGGCTCCCACAACAAGTGCAGGTACCTGAGTTCCTTGTCGTCCCTCTGTCCCACTCGACCCAACACCACCTTGCCCTCCCCGGTACCGCTTATCCCGAACCCGACGGCGGCTGTACCCCCGTCGTCCATCCCCTCCACGTTACCCCGCTGCTCTCCGTCCACCACCTCCCGGGTTCCGTCTTCGGCTCCGGGCTCCAGCATGTACTCCCCCTCGGAGCTGGAGCGGTCATTATCCGAGGCTGTTGCAACGATTGGGCTCCAGCCGTCCATACTTTATCGTGACATATGTATGCTGTGTTTATACTACACTCGCTGCACACGGTCCTCACTGCTCCAGCCAAAGCAAAAAGGAAACAGCCGTCATTAATATCGGGAGTCCACTTTGAATACGGTATCCGCTCCGTCAGCGTCGCCTGGGGTCATTGCACGGCACGTCAGCTCTGAAACTCCCCCATTAAAGTCTTTCCATCCCGGCTAATTTGCAGTATTTTGTCAGCACCCTTCTTTCACGGCACCAAAATGTCCCCTATTTCACATTTTCCATTTCATCGTACTGGAGTAGTAAGAGGCACACCCATTGTGCAGTCAACAGCTCCAGAGCGGCTCGAACCAATCAGATGCTGTGTTGTTCATTAGTTACCGTCCAATAGGATCTACGCAAGCGTCTACCCAATCAAACAGCCCCAATTGCTGGATTGCTCTACGCATGCGTATATCAGATGAGACTGAAAGAAAGACTTAATGTATGTTTTTTTTTATGTAATGTATGTTTATTTCGGTAACATCATGTAAAATGTGTAATGCATAATCATTCAGTAACCCTCCACCAATATAGCTTTATTTAATATAGATTTCCATGATATGAAAATGGTATATAATAATATATATATAAATATTTTGTGAGGAAACAAGAAGGAAGCATTTAAATGACCATGAACCTCTCCAGGGATAAACAGTAGTAACCATGATAATAAAATCTGTGGGTCCAGAATAGGAAATATGCATATTTACTCACTTTCCTCTAATCTATGCTTTGTTTTTTTATGCATTAGGATAATCTTACCTTATTATACTCTGTAAATTATTAAAATAAAGGGAGGGAAATCTCTCTTTGGCTGAAATAGTAAAGTGTTTGATATTTTCAACAAGTGACGAGGTGTTGCAAGAAGAAATGCTCAATTTAAAGGGGTCAGGAGCCTAAAAGGTCGGGAGCCACTGCTCTGCAGGGTGGCATACCAAACATATTTGGTCTTGAAGAGGCATTTATAATGGGTGCAGGAGGTAGCAAGTCTGAGGGACTTAAACAGCATCATAGGCATAGCTTTAACACACTCAAAAACAATCAGAAGTCAAGTTTCAGTCCTGAAGACACAGAGGCTCCAGCTTGTGCTAGGTAGTTGGGGAAAGCGGGGTCGGCCCCGGATTTTCCTGCATCTTGCTCTGTGGGCGCCAGTCCTGCATCGTGAACGTGCTGCCGCAGCTGACCATTGTGAGAGATGCCCTGCTGCTTCAAGTATCCTTGCTGACAAAACAGCGGCGGCGTGCGATGGGTGAGGGATGCGCGGAAACATGATTCTAAAAGACACGAGAGAACACAGCAATGAGTCAAACTACCACGGTCAGCGATGTCCTCGTCAGTCGTCTGCCCTGAGAGTCAGTGTGGGGGTAAAATTGAAATTCACAGAAATCTGCAACTGAATCCCAAACATGTTAAACCTTCGTGCTTATCAGTGATCTTAAGCTTTATGATGCAATTACCTACAGTTCTACTGAAAATATCTAAAATGACACCCACACCACAACGCAGCATCAGTGGCATTTCTGTTGACTGATAAATAACACCTTGGAGGAGAGGTTACTAAAGCGGGAATTAGAATGTGAAGTCAGACGTCCTATTTGAATACAGTGGCAGACAGAAATGAGGATGTAGTGATCATGTTATAGAAGAGATCTCATGACTGTGTGAGTCAACGTACAGAAAAGTTACAATAAACGGAAGTTTCATCTCATCTCATCTTTAGCTCGTCAACAAGGATGTTGGAGTCACGACTAATGCAGCCTATTATATCTTGTATTTCCTGGTTCACTTTGTTGTTTGGCAGCATTTTTCTTTTGGCCTGACCTTTTCACAGCACCTTGGGAATGTACACACTGCCAGTGTACAATCGACACGTTGGTTCAGACCAGAATGAGATTTCTTTGACACCCGTTTTACCATATATGATTATTACTATGCCGTCTTCTTTGACATACATGAGTAGACTTTTCAGGTATCTGTACTCAACTTGAGTATTTCTTTTCTAACAACATTTTACTTTTACTCCTTACAATTAGCACACATACCTGTACGTTCTACTCCTTACATTTTCAAAAAAGGCTCTCGTTATTTTAGTTTTCATGCGTTTGAGGGGAATTATTGTTAATTTTTTATTTTTCCGTCCTTGCAAACCGGCTTGTTCACATCCCACTGATTTTTTTTTTTTTTTTTTTATTGCATACCACTTCACTTCTGCTTAAAAGGCTTTCATACCTGTCTAAGCAGAGGTGAAGTAGTACTTATTATAAAGGCATAACATTGACGAGCTCCCCCTCGACTGAAAGTTATAAACATAAGTGGGAAGAGGAACTTGGTGAACCGATTTCAGATGGTTTGTGGAAAGAGAGTCTTGAAAACATACATCACTGCTCAGATAATGCAAGACACTGCCTTGTCCAATTTAAAATCATACATAGACTTCATTACTCGAAGGAGAAACTACACAACATATACCCAGAGGTGTCACCTGTGTGCGATAAGTGCCACTCCTCCGTAGCAACACTTCTTCATAGCTTTGTTCTATGTCCAAGGGTCCAACTGTTTTGGATCGATATATGTAACATCATGTCTGAGGTCATGAATACTTCAATTAAACCTGAGCCTCTGCTCATCATACTCGGAATATCGGAGATCTTTAGGAAACTAAGTGTGGCACAACAGCGTTTTCTCTCTTATTGTTTCATAATTGCAAAGATATTAATCCTCATCTTATGGAAGAGCACAAGTGCACCTACCTCTAAGATGTGGTTAGAGGACTTAACTCTAACACACTTCATTTGGAAAGGATAAGGTACGCGCTGAAAGACAGGCTCAAACTATTCAATAAAACATGGGAACCCTTCATATCATTCCTTAAAACTACAAACTCAGTGCAGCAGTCTGCATCCTAACATATGGCATATGACAACTGTAATGGTCTTAGAGTGAAGGTCTCTGCGAGGGAGGTTGGTTGGGGTGGAGGTACATGGGGATGGGTTAGTCTGGTGGAGGGGGGCGGGTTGGGATAGCGTGGGGGATCTTGGTCTGCCTTGTGTCATCACCATCACTTTGTCTTGTTGTTTCTTGTCTTGTCTTGTTTTGTTTTGCTTTGATGTTGTACCACTATTTGTTCTTGTTTTTTTTTTAAAGATAGTTATAAAAAAGACTTTCAGAATGTATAAGTGAAGTGTATGTAAATTGTATGCTTCAATAAAAAGACGTTTGAAAAAGAAAAAATAAAGGCATAACAACTTCTTCTCTCTGTTATACAATTTGGAGGCCAGTTTGAATACGTTTCATCTGTGCTATTTCTGTAGTTACTCTTATCTGCCTTTGTATGGCAGTAGAGGCTGTAAATGAAATGAAATGAAATGGATAACCTTCATGGTGTTAATAATGAAATGCAAACATAATACATATAAAAATAAATACATGTAGAAACTGGTGTAAACGTGTATTCTGCCCTATTTCCTCTTCTCATGTTAGGGCTAGAAACAGATCAGGAACACGATGCAACTTTACCTGCATAGAAGGCCCTGAGGTCAGTCTGCACACAGTGCTCCAGGAATCGCCGCAGCGGCTGGATGTGAGAGACTGGACCTTCCCATTCTGTAAGGAAGTCCTCGACCATGTGGTGAATTGCCTTGGGCCTCGGTAAAGGCCAGCCGTGGGGACGCAGCTTCATTTCTTCCTCTGGAAAAAATAGAACTGCATTTTGTAAAACTGCAGCAATTTTATTCCTAAAAAGTACATTTGCTTTTTACAGTAGCATTTCTACTCACCTGTAGGAAGTTTGTCATAGAAGTATAAAACAGGGTGCAAAAAGTTAGACTTCCAAGCTTTGGTCCAGTCTGTTTGAGCCCTGCCCCGACCCAGGTAGTCTATCTTCTTCTTCCCATACTGCATGACCAGGACCATCAGTCCATGGCTGGAGATCTCATGGCCCGAGAGGGAGGAGAACTGAGGCAAAGCCTGGATTGGAAACTCCTCCATATATTCACAGTGGGAGCTTCAAGTCAATGAGAGAAGAAAGGACCAGAATATGAGCATATAGGGATTAATGAGTTCTCTTGTTACTGTGAAAAAAGTCAGTAATTCAATTTATGCCTGTGAAGGACAGCATTCTATGTATTGCCTCCACACAGGCAGTGATTAGTACTACATAGGATGAATTAATAACCTAATATTGCAGTTCAAACATCATCTGTCCCTTCTGGTATCTCTACTGACTGACTGACTGAGTCGTGGCTTGTTAGAATAACACATTTGAAAAACAATTCTTATTTTGAGATGTCCCTCATACACACATCATTACGGTAAAGTAGGTCAAATGAATGTCCTGACAGAGGAACACTTGATAGGTGATTCTGGAGAACGATGCTTTTATAAAGCAGATGTATTCCGTCAACACTGCTCACTGAGGATTTAGCTCCCTTGGCATCCGCACACTGTCCTTTCACATTAATTAAAAGGAGCCAGTTCAGTTGGTTTTAGTGTTTAATGCCTCCTGGCCAGTGGCCACATCCATTCAAAGGTGTTCTGGACAAAACCAGCAGAGAGGGAGTCCCTGGGCAGCACCAGGGCATTTAGGAGGAACTACATCTCACCAGCAGCAGTCAAAACAAACAGCTGGGCCACAGCACTTCATCAGGACATGTAACTTTAAAGGGACTGTGGAAGATCTCATCAACAAATGAGCACAGTTGGAAAAAGTTCCGACTTCTGTTGACAAAATAACATCTACTTACCCTCGAAGAAGTATAACGTCCCCCAGCACCTCAAACATTTGGTACGGCCCAGAGGCCTCGCCGACCCGCTTTAGAATCCAGGACTGAAGCTGCGTTGTCAACAGTTTAGTCGATGGCCACCAGTTGCTATGGTAACGCCGTTCAAGTACACGATGTACGGCTCTAGCTGTGGCGGAAAAAATCCAAACAGGTTATTTAAATATCACCTCCGATACATCTCAAATTGACACAAAGGGACTGCGCAACTGTCAAAGTACGATATTCTGCATTCCTACTGCGACGGCGTGTTTGCGGTCCCACATACTTGTGCTTTCAACTGCATGCTCTGCATTTGTAATTAGACCATCACCTGTGTAACGGAACCCATGGACGAAGCCGCCGGCAGATGAGCGGTAGTCTCTGGAGTGAGCCGCGGTTCCCAGCACAAACAAGCCGGGGGTGTCCTTTCCTTCATACCAGGCCGTCACCCCCGGCAACCTCCCTTTGGCATTTTCACTGTTCGGGGGGCAGCTGGAGCTAGGGAGATTTGATTTTCAAGAAATGTGAGCATTAATGGTAATGTGACACAAGAGGATTCAGAGGATAGGACATGGTTTGTCATTAACGCACGGGTTTTGAGGCGATACAGTCAAAATGCATACCTGTCAAATATGCTGAAGTTGAATCTGAATCCAAGGCATCGAATCACGCGGTCGTAAGGCTTTCGCATGGAGAAGTTGTCGATGTGATACCCCGGCAATTCTTCTCCTGTCACGTCAGAGCTGTTCTTCTCTTCCTGCGTGTACTTGTTTAAAGTCACATACAGCTGCCCCTTCTTCTCCGTCTTCTTTCCACCTGACCTCCTCGCGCCGCTCTCCTTTCGTTGAGCGATGACCATTTTCTCCAGCCGTGCCTCCACCAACCCGTCGAGGGACTTGAGCTGATATGTGTCTATGAGCTCATTATTAACAGCTCTGAAATACAAAAAAAACCTTAAGTTTACTTTAGGTGTACAGTGCTGATAACTTGCTGATACAGATAACAGAACAGCTGGTGAGGTTGACTTATGCCAGTAATCACTGTGGGACATTAATGTCCGATCAGGGCGGTCACTGTACCCACTTGGTGCTTCTGCAGTTTCCAGGGAGAGCTTGGAAATGTGGAGAAACTCGACCGATTTGGAAAAATACCAGCCAAGCTCTGATACTTGAACACCACATGTTCAAACTGTGGTATTAAATGTCAAAGTAGCCTACCAGTTAGTGAGCGAGGAGAAACGTTTTAACTAGGGGTGGGCAAAAATATCGATACGGTAATATATCGCGATACTTTGCCGCCCAATACAATATCGATTTTTCAACTCCAAATATCGATATATGGCCGAAGAGCGACTCTGCTGTGCGGCTGGTGTATTTCTGTAGGAGAGAGAGTGGCTGAGGTCTTTGCAAAATGATGGCAAGTTAACAACGCCTCCGCAATTTAAAGTTGACGTTTGGAAGCACTTTGGCTTCAAAGTTAAGAGAGATAGCAAGAACAACGAGCTGGACAAAGAGAATATTACTGCCCGAAAATTAATAAAATGGAGAGGCTGTTTTGAATGAAATAGTTTTGACTCAATATGTCCTCTGATCAATATCATCTGATGTACATATACAGGTACTTGTGTTTTCATCTGTATTCATATCGTGATATCGTGATACGTATCGTATCGTGACCAAAGTATCGTGAGGTTCTTGTCAATACCCACCCCTAGTTTTAACAGTAAGTTAAAAGTGATGGATGAAAAGTTGAAATAGTTAGCTGAGGTAGCCTAATTAATGAATGGTAGAAACAGTTAGCTTAAAGTAGACAAGTCAATAAATAATTGAACCAGTTAGCTTAAAGTGCCTAATTAATGAATGGTTGAAACAGTTAGTGAAACATAATGAATACATGGTAGAAGCAGTCAGCTGAATGTAGCCTTATGAATAAATAGCTGGAATAGTCTGATTTAAAGCAGCAGCATGACTGATGGTGTTGATGGAGGGTTACTGGAATGAATCTACTGTCACAGCTACGTCTAAAGAAAAACAATGCAGGCTGGGAGCCAGTGATAGAGGCCTACAGCAGAATCGCAGACCGAGAAGAAAAGGAAAGCACTACCTGAGGTCTCCAACGTAATGCGTTTGCCACGCCAGTCGAACGGGGCTGGAGCTGAGCATGTGCACCCGACTCGCTCTTCCCATGATGCTTTGGGCTGTCTCAAAAGCCGAGTTCCCCTTGCCCAGAATGAGTACGGCCTGGTTCCTGTAGTCCTCGGGATTAGTGGAGATGGACTCGTAGCCTTCCACCAGGTCGGAACCGACGAACTCTACCTTCTGAGGGACCCACAGCCCCGTGGCTACCAGGAGGACGCTGAGGGCGAGAGGAAAGGGTACAACGTGATGCATCCACGACCCAGACGAATGTGAGATGTTCACCCCCGGCTCTGAAAATACCTGCACGTGTAGTCCGATGCATGCTGATCGGTCAGGATGTAGCTCCTGCCTGTGGCTGACGGCACTGCCCTGATCCTCCCGATGTCCACGCCGTACTGGACCTTCAGCCCGAGCTCCTTCACATACATGGACAGATAGAGCGGGAAGGCATCAGCTGGAGGGTAAAACTCTCCGCTCACTCTCTGGAACAGCAGGTCCGGTTTATCGCTCAGCAGCGAGTTCCAGTCATGGCGCAGGTTGAACTCTCGGTTCTGCCTCCCCGTGTGGATCTTATTAATGCTGATGAGCTTTCTGTGCCTGGGGTACCTGACGACACCAGAGCAGAGCAGAGGAAGCATGCGTCACGGGTCAATCGAGAGGACAGAGTAGTACAATTTTTCTCGGGAAGCTTTGAGAATGTTTCCTACGTGTTAAAGAAGCTGCCCGGCCCCGAGTTCCTCTCCAGGATGATGTAGTCTCTTTTAGCCTTGGAGAGGAAATACCCCATCTGCAGTCCTGCAGGCCCGGCTCCAAGAACACAGTAATCATAGCGGCGGGTGCCATTGTGGTGGTGGTGGTGGTTTTCAAAGGAGCATTCAACACAGCCAATCAGGATGAGGAGGATTAAACAAGGAGAGCTCGGATCCATAACCTGTTGGACCAGAGCCAGTGAGGTAAAGGTGTGTCAGCAATAATAAGAAAACATACATAATTAAAATCTATAATTACATTTAGAATATTGTAGTCCTATAAAAACCTCTACTGCTTTTAACATTCTGCTGCTAAGACACACAATTTGAATTCATGTGTTCTTGGCGCATTTGTTTTGTTCCCTTGTGCTTTTAAATGTTTTATATAATATGTGATGTCAGTTTTACTTAAAGAACAGCTTCTACCTCTGGAGTGGCTGAGGGGGGACCCAAATAATAATAATAATAATAATAATAATAATAATAATAAAAAAATATATATATATATCCAATTGTTTGAATACACACTCCTGTAACATGTGCATATCATCATCATGGTTGGGAATGCCAACAGCTGCTGCAAAAACCTCTCAGTATGATGCAGTCCAGTTCGACACCACTGCAAACCATGTTGTTAAATTATTACCTTTCTTATACTCTTTAACATCACGGTCAGAACAGAATGTGTGGCTGGATGAAATGGACTGCATTACACTGTGTGTGGGTACAGTGAAGTGTCCACTGAGTGTGCATACGAGCACGCAGTACAGTATATACAGAACTGTACACTGACCTGTGCACATGCATTTATATCCACCTCCTCCACACACAGTGAACCTGCAGTAATCTATTACATCAGTATTCAGTCCAGCGTTCTCTGCAGCATTTACTGTTGCTCTCTTGTTCACTGTTCGACCTGCACAGACACTGTAGCTTTGTTATTCTTTATCGGTGCTCTTTAAACATATGTATTCATAAACACCGACTCACTTAACTGTAGCATTATTTATTACACTGTATATATATATATACGTATATATTTCCAGTAGAATGTACATTTCTTACATTTGTATTATTCTTGCTTATGTATAGATTTTATTTTCTTTACTCTTATTTTCTAAAACTTTTGAATGGCGGCAGCTGTAACACAGGCGATTTCAATAAATCAGATCCATAAAGTATTTCTGAGTGTGACTGTGAGTTACTTCACCCAGTGTACTCACATCATAGTTACATGTCTATGTTGATCTGTCTTTGTTCACTTCAAATCTTATTTGCATGCCAATCTGTACTTTCATTTATAGCTTCTTCTTCTTTTTTCTTTTTTTTTTTTTAACATTGAGAGCAACTTATTGGCAACATTCTGGTTAGAATATATCGACATTCACTCATCCGGTTGTGTTTTCTGGTTTCTAACCTGTCCGATCATTCTGTTACAACACAGGTTTTTTTTTCTTTCCTCACTTTACTTCTGCCTGTCTGGGCATCTGGGCCATTAGGCAGCTGGCAGCACGCTGTCTGGCCGCTGTGCTCGGTGCTCTGCCTGTATGCGGGCTCCATGTTATAAATTCATCCCGAATGATTTACTAAAGGTGACTAACAAACAGCTAACTCATCCGCTGGTAGTTCACCGATGTGAAATGTGTGTAAACTCAGCGGGCTCAGCTCCGGACGGTAACCCCCGCTCCTCCTCCTCCACCTCCTCCTCCACCTCCCCGGCGCTCCGCGAACTCTTCGGCCGACGTTGTGACGCCGTGCCGGGGATGCGGCGGCTGCCATCGCCCGCCGAAACCAGATGTGAAGCAGCGGGACACAACAACATGGAGGTTACCACGTTACCTTTGTTTTCTTTTTACATCAGTCGATCCCTGGCGCGCAACATCTGGGGCTCGGCACGCAGCAGACCTGTGGAGACTCCTACATGTTTACTGCTCGGCATGTTCGAGGCTCGTCGTAGCGTGTGTGTGTGTGTGTGTGTGTGTGTCTGTGTGCGATCCCCTCGGAAAATCCACAAGCTCAACCCCCTCCCCTCCCCGGGAACAAAAACCCAATGGAGGGCTGCTTGCATAAGGGGGCGTGGCTAGATAACACCATAGAATATAGTAGAATAGAAAGTGTTATTAAAATGTGATAATAATAAAAAGAATTGGTGGACAATAATCACAATAACTCGGTCATTAGTGAGCACAGTATAGTTGTTGTGATTATTGCGCACCATTTCCTTTTTTCTTTTTTTTTCAACTTAAAGGGAAACTCCACCAATTTTACATATTAAATGTGTTTACAGGTTTTGGGGATTACTGCTGCATAGGGGTGGGCAAAAATATCGATACGGCAATATATCGCGATACTTTGCGATACGCCCAATACGATTTTTTTCCAAACATCGATATATCGCCGAAGAGCGACTCTGCTGTGCGGCGGGTGTATTTCTGTAGTAGAGAGAGTGGCTGAGGTCTTTGCAAAATGGATGGCAAGTTAACAACGCCTCCGCAATTTAAAGTTGATGTTTGGAAGCACTTTGGCTTCAAAGTTAAGAGAGATAGCAAGAACAACGAGCTGGACAAAGAGAATATTACGGCCCGGAAATTTCATGGGAATTAATAAAATGGAGAGGCTGTTTTGAATGAAATAGTTTTGACTCAGTATGTCCTCTGATCAGTATCATCTGATGTACATACAGGTACTTGTGTTTTCATCTTTATTTATATCGTAATATCGTGATACGTATCGTATCGTGACCAAAGTATCGCGATACGTATCGTATCGTGAGGTTCTTGCCAATACCCACCCCCACTGCTGCATATGTGTGAAAAAAAAGTCGTAGAAAGCCTTTAGAGGCTGAATGTAATCTGAGAAATTGCCTCCAGCGAGGTCACTGGGTGACTGAGCTGCCATCTTCAGCTTTATTGGCTTTAAAGGTAACATCCGCTTCTTTCAGCCGGTTGTTAGTTTCTGTTAGCTACTGTTTGTGCAGTGTTGTAGTATTAATATGGAGTATTACCAGGAGGGAGTTTTTTTTCTTTTTTGTAGTTGAACGGGTGAAACTGTGCTTCAGAGTTTAGTTTTAGTAACAAAGACATTATTTCCCTTTTAGCTCATTAACAGTGTAGTTGTCAGTATTGGGTCTTTGGAGAGACTGTGCTGAAAACTCCATCTGTCCAGAAGGGAAAACAACCTGAGCATGGCCGAGCATGGCGGGCCCACATCCCTGCCAGCTGAAATTGAGAGGATGTAGTAACGGCACAGACCGGATGCTCGGGCAGCTCACACAGCTGTCAGTCGCTCCCCTGACTGGATTTGAGGGACCAGGAGAGTCGACAATATTCTCTGCATTTCGACTTTTTTTCTTGAAGTGCATGATAATAAAGAAAAACTTGCTCCTCTCATGTTTTTCTCTCAGCCTTGGCCGCCTAATAATCTTCCGCAGGGGAGTTGTGGCACTGGAAAACATGCACAGTCACATCCTTTGGACGGTCGCAGAAAATCTGAGTCACTCAAAAAGTTGTTGCACAGAGCTGCTTTAAAGTGAAACGTTTGCTTCCCTCAGCACCTCCACCTCTGCTCCCACTTCAGCTTCTTTTAGTTTTCATGACTCACCACAGCTGTTTCTGTAGTCACACAATTTTCAGCGTCTTAGCTGCAAGTTTTCAGCTCACACATGCTCATTTCCAAGATTTTTTAGGGTTAGGGTTAGTTAACAATTAACAATTGTTTTATTAAATTAATATTAATATTTGAATTGTCATTAAACAGTCCTTTTCACAGTCACTACATGTTACTATGCATGTTAGTATTACTCACTGTTATTACAGTCTTACAGAGTACATTTACATTTATTTTATAATCCAGCATTGTATCCTCATTGCATACTTAAGTTATCTCATTCTTTACATTACCTGTATTTTCACCTCTCCTGCTGATAGAAACAGACCGGTAGAAGACTTTTGGTGAGTGTCGGGAGTGTACCTGAGCCTGGATGATCCTTATACACAACTGCCCTTGAAAGATTTTATTTTTTTAAGTTGTGTTTCCTCTTCTATAGGTAAACCTTCCATTTAGTGGCCTCTGACAGGAGAAAGAGCCCTTCCTCCTCAAACGTAGTAATGCCGGTCTACCAGAGGTGAAAGGTAACTGTTTGGGCACTTTACATGGACATGGACCCACTAATTCATTTGTGATCACTGTGGATGAAGGAAGTACTGACTTTAGTCATGTTTATATGAGTATTCATTTATCTACTTATTTCCTTTAATCAATTCAGAGTGGAGATGGTCTGAAATAACCCTGTTACAGAAAAGGAGAGCAAAATGTGCTGTAACTATCAAAAGTACTTCTCATGCCCTTTATATGATTGAATCATCATTATTATCATTATCAACACATGATATTATATGAACACTTGTACAGCTACACACATGTAAGCACCATTCAGATGTGTGTAATTTAGCTACTCCATGCACTTCTATGTACTTCACTTAGGATAGGACTGCATCATATTTAACTCATATGTTCTGAGTTTGAGTGACAAATGAAGAAACAAAACGCGGTAGAAAAGTGGAGGAAAGTATGAAATGAAGTCTAGTACCTCAAAATTGAACTGGACCACAGTGCTCGAGTCGACGCACCTCATTACATTTCACTACTGTGTACTCTTTTATCAGAAGGAGTACAAGTCTTGGCTCTAACAGAGCTGTTCATTTCTGCCCCGTCATGTTTTCACATTTGTCCACAACAGTTGCTCGTGTGCTCCGTCATGTTAAGCCTCAGCACTCTGAGTGATGTGACTCAGCGGTCACACTTCCCCTTTGGGCACATCCAGGCTGTATAAAAGAGTCAGGACGGAACTGAGAGGCCACAGCAGAGCCTGAACTCAGCCGAGGTGACAACCGCCAGAGGACCCATCAGCCTAAAGACCAGTTCACCACAGGTATGTTATACATATATATATACTTTATACACATTGTTAATCATATTAAAACTGTTTAATTAAACCAATTCAATTCATTACAGTCAGATGGAGACCATGAAGAGTGCCAGGAAGAATGACACAGGAGACGTTGGCAGGTACTGACTGATTCTTTCAAAGACTTCTTAAAGAACTGTATGTTTTGCGCTTTAAAAGTTTCCTCTGATTCACTCCGTCCTTTTCTTTGCCACCAGTGATCTATCGGAGCAGATCAAAGCAGCCACGAAGGACAATCACGTCCGAGCTGAGAACACACAGCTGATGCTGAGCTACCAGAAGGGCCAGATCACTCTGCCACAGTACAAGGTGACCTCCACACACCAACGCCCTCCTGTTTACACACTCGTGGGCTCTGTGTACGTTGTCCGGAATAGTGTGTGATTACATTTCTGTTTTCCGTCAGGTCCTGTTGTGCTCCCTCTATGAGATCTACAAGGCGCTGGAAGAGGAGCTGGACAGGAATTCCTCCCACCCAGCTGTTGCACCGATATACTTCCCTCAGGAACTCGCCCGCCTGGAGTCCCTGGAGAGAGACCTGGAGCATTTCTTTGGCTCAGACTGGAGGAAGAGGGTGATCGTCCCTGCAGCCACGCACAGATACGAACAGAGGCTACGCAAGGTGAGCAAAGAGGAAGTCATGACATTGAAAGCCACATTCTGGGTTGGCTCTGTGTGAAATTACAGCCGGTGTTTAAAAAAAAAAAAAACTTATTTTAG